>VZRQ01000015.1:0-20869 GCA_013397975.1 Machaerirhynchus nigripectus | reverse complement strand
GGAGAGGGGCCTGTGCTGAGTACGGAGCCAGCATCCCCTCAGAGGGTGAGGAGAGGGGCCTGTGCTGAGTACGGAGCCAGCATCCCCTCAGAGGGTCGGGAGAGGGGCCTGTGCCGAGTACGGAGGAACACAGCAAAGGTGAGAGGAAGGCCACGCTCAGGGCAGGGGACACTTCAGTCCTCACCCACTCAGTAGCAGCTCCCCAGCTGTCCTTTCCTCCTTTTCCTGTTTCCTCTTGTAACGCACAGATATCAAAGTGCCTTTTTGCAGACCTGCTACAGCCTGGGCTCCTGCTGAACATTCTCACAGCCCCCTGGGGACACAGGCAGAGGCTGTGGCACTGGTTAATGCAGCTCCTCTGCAGAAACACAGAGTCAGGAGTGACTGATCAGCAAAACCCACAACAAACCCTCTGCAGGATGAGCGAGACAGAGCCACCCCCTCCCTCCTCAGGGGTCGTGTGTGCTCCATCCCCAGGACATGGGACAGGCTGTGTCCCCACCACTGCACCCCACTCTGTGAGCACTGCCTGACTCTTTGGAAGGCATATTTGGAAGAATTATTTTTCCACCAAGAGCATGAAGCAGTTTTTTAGCAGTGGGGCCACACACTCATCAGGGCTGCCTGGTCTCCTCCAGCTCGGGTGGGATGGAGAGCAGGGCCAGGGGAACAGAAGCAGTGGGCAGAGCCGGGATGTCTGCGCTGGCAGCTGCCTCAGCTGCCCGGCCATCTGGGGTTATCCAGGAACAGCTGTCAGTGCCAGGCATGGCCCAAAGCGCTCGGAAGCACCAGAAAGAGTGTGGAAAAGTGCGAGGGGCAAGGACATGCAGTCACTCCCCCCCTCGCCTCCTTCTGCCTCCCCAGCAGCAGCATCCAGTCCCCAGCTCTGAGGGCTTTGGCCATGGGCCTCTGTGACCCCCCTAGGCTGGGGTGTTTTGGAAGAAGCTGATTTGGAAGTGGAAGCAGAGATGCGACACGGCTGAACCGAGTGGAAGCTGAGAGCATCATTCCTGGAGAGGCAGCACTGCCTCCCTCAGAGTCCAGCTCCACACAGCCCCCACTCAGGGTCCCCCACCCCAGAGAGACACCAGTGCCGTATTTGACATAGCTGGGGTCTGGGCGAACACAGCTGGCCCTGGTGTCACCATGACTCAGGAGCTTCTGGAAGCCCAGTTCATACATTAAAATTCACTCTGCTTTGAGGTCTGTGCAGGGCACAGCAGCAGGGTGGCAGCCACCCTCTGCTCAGAGCTCTAGTGCCTGCCAAGCCTCTGCCTTCACAAGGAGCTGAAGGGGAGCAGCATCCCCTGGGAAGTGCCTTGAGGCTCAGCATCCCTCGGGAAGTGCCTTGAGGCCTCTCCTGCAGTTGCCCCACTGCCCGGACTGGGAGTGGGGTTTGAATGTGCAGTTCAGGCCCCCTGAAGACACAGCACAGGAAGGGATGGCTCCAGGGGCTGCTGCTGCCTCTGTGGGATCCCTGCCTGGGCCTGCTGTGATCCAGGAGAAGGAGAGGAATGGGAGCGGGTCAGTGGCACCAGGGCTGGGGAGGGTGGGCAGCCCCAGCTGCAGCACGGGGCAGCCTCCTGGGACTCTCTGTGGCCTGTTCATGCAGGAATGCACAGAGCAGGTTTGTGGCATTGCCAGGGCTCAATAGCCCTCACTTTTAAAGTGTTATTACAAGTCCCTGCTCGTAGAAAGTACTTCAAACGTCCCTGATCCCTGTTAAGATGCCCAGCTGCTGGAGAGGAGCAGTGCAGATGGGAGGGTGGTGTCCCATAGGAAGCTTCGGCAGCTCTCCAGAGTGGGAGGCCAGCTCGGAATTCCAGAGGACACTCAGGGCCCGGGTGACAGCTCTCTGGCTGAGATGCCTCACCTTCTGCCATCACTTACTCTGTGCCTGGGGGGTGCAGGGGAGGGGGACCCAGCGGGCATGGGTCGGCACAGAGCCTCCTCTGCTGCCTGGCACGGGAGAGAGAGGGGCAGAGCTCCCTGGGCTTCCCCCAGGCCCTCAGCAGCCATTCATGAGTCTACAGATGTGACAAGGCTCTCTGGCACCCGCTGCATCCTGTGAGGTCCTGCTCCCTCCTCCCCCTGCCCTGCCAGTGCTGTACCTTGTCCCAGAGCTGCCAACCCTTCCTGGACCTGCAGGATCTGCCGTGGGGAGGGTGCAGGGATGCTCTCCCTGTGCTCCCAGCACTGCCCTGATCCTGAATCCCTGCACTGATCCTGCACCCCTGCACTGATCCTGCACCCCTGCACTGATCCTGAATCCCTGCCCTGATCCTGAATCCCTGCCCCAATCCTGCACCCCTGCACTGATCCTGAATCCCTGCCCTGATCCTGAATCCCTGCCCCAATCCTGCACCCCTGCACTGGTCCTGAATCCCTGCCCCGATCCTGCACCCCTGCTCTCCCTTGGAGCAGCACTCAGCCCAACTCCTGCCCCGGGATCTCTGGCATCCTGCTGTGCCATGGGCTCAGCACTGGTGCCATGGACACTGCTCTGTGCCACCCATCCCGACCCCACCACTGCTGTTCCCACCTGCATGGCACGGAGGGACCACAAGAATGGGAACAGCCCCCCCCAGCCCCCTCAGACCCAGTGCCCTGCTGGGGAGGTGGCTTTGAGCTGCTGAGGCTTTGGGCACAAATTTTGTGAGATTCCTTTCCAGTCCCACTCAGCTGCTCCTGAGGAGCGGCCTCTCCTCACAGTCCCTGGTTTCGCTCATCCCCAGGACTAACAGGCCCAAAAGAACAGTACCGAGCTCCCTGTGGCGCTCGCTTGGCCCTGATGTTTGTGGAGCAGAAACAAGGGCTCCCTTCCAGATGTGCACCACCCAGTTCTCCTTCACCTCCTCCCCGTGTTCTCATGGCTCTTCCTGCTCACCTCTGGCTACTTTATCCTCGGTCCCCAGCACTTCCCAGCTGGCGCAGGCTGTATTCCTGAGCCCCAGCACTGGGGCAGAGCCAGCTGAAGCCAGGACGGCCCAGGGCAGAACGTGCCAGGAGCAGCCAGAGGGAAGGGCACTGCCGGAGATTCATTCCACATGGGGAGAGCTGCCCTGGGAGTCTCCAGAGGCCACAGGGCTGGCGACAGCTCCCTGGATGGCTGAGGGGCTCCTTGCCGAGGCTGCCGGCCCCCGCAGACCCTGTCAGCTCCAGCTCCCTGCTTGGCTGCGTTCGGGACCGTGGCCAGCTGCCTGCCCGAGGGTCCTGCCTGCTGAGTCCCCTGGATGCCACAGCCCCCGTGCCAGCTGCGTGGGTCACAGCGTGCTCAATGTCACCTTCCCGAGCCGCGCTGGGAGCAGGGGGAGCTGGGGAGGCAGGGACTGCGCATCCGGGGGCGAGAGGTGCACCAGCGGCAGCTCCCGGGACAGCTGCTGACATTCAGAGCCGCAGGCTCGGGTGCACGAGGTCTGCATTTGCACATTTTGCAGCAGGGAGCTCAGGGACTCCTGTTTATTTTCACGAATGGGAAGAAAACCCCCACATTTAGCTGCAGTCACTCCTCACTCCCAGTGCTGACCGACCAGGGAGCGGCTCCGTGGCTGCTCCCAGCGATCCACCCCGCTGGCACAGCTGTACCCTGGCTGTTCCATCGGGAGTGCCCTTCCCTGTCCCAGTGTGAGCAGAAGGGACTGTGGCAGTGGGAGCCAGCTGTGCTGTGTGACACAGGGGCCTGAAAGCCAGGAGCAGGCTCCAGCTCAGCCTGGAGCAGGGCCCCCCTTCCCCTGCAGCCGGGGGGCACAGGGCTGTGACAGCAGCAGCTCCGTGGAGCTAAAAATAAGCACTCTGGTCCCCCAGCTCACACCACAGCACCTTCACTGGCGCCAGACCTGCCGAGGGCTCCAAGCACTACAGGAGCCAGCAGCAAACACAAGCAAACACCCAGGGATGGAGCTGGGGCAGCTCCGGCAGAGCCCTGCACTGTCCTGTTTATGGGGAGAGTTCTCAGAGCTCCCCTGCAAGACTCAGTCCCCACAAGATGCTGCTGATCAGGACTTGGCAGTGCTCACAAGAACAGCCAGCAAGACACCCAGGTGTCCCCAGAGCAGCCTGTGAGTGCCATCAGTGTCCCTGCCCACCATGGCCACCCTCCCTGCAGAGAGGATGGAGGTGCTGGAGTGTTGCTCAGGCTCTGGCCTGACCTCCCTCATAGGAGCCCCAGCTGATGGCAGCTGTGCCTGGGCTCCCTGCAGCTCCTTGGGCTCTCTGCCATAACCCCCTGATGAGCCACAGAAAGTCCCCCAATAAGGAGAGCCCTTTGCCTTGTGCTCGCAGCTGGCCAGGGCCCAGGTGTCCCCAGGAGCCAGCCCATCCCATGGCACCATGCCCCACGCTCCCTTCCAGCCCTCTGGGGGACTGCAGGCATTCACAGAGCCCTGTCAGGGGTCCCAGGTTGGGTTCTCAGCCCACACACCTCGCTGAAGGGACTTAGGTGTTTTTGCATCTGGACAGCACTGTGGGGTGTCTGTGCAGGGCATGGGGCTGGACTGGATGATCCCTGGGGGTCCAACTCAGGATATTCTGTGATTTTGTGATTCAGCCTGTGCTCCTCTGGAAGCACACAGAGGAGTGGAACCTCTTCAGGAGAGGTGTCAGTCACATCTGGCAGCTCTGCCAGATGGCAGACCCTGCCACTGATCCCATCGATCAGTGGGATCAGTGGCATCAATGGGATCAATGGCAGGGCCATCACTGCTGATCATTGAATAAGTTACCTCACACAGTTCCTCATCAATCGCTGCTCCACCCACTCCAAAAAAGCAGTTTTGCCTTGCTGTCTATGGGCAGGAATTTCATTCCACGTGATTTCTCCCAGGGACTTCACTTTCTTAGGTCTCCTCCACAAATCCACCAAGCAATCACATCAGCAAGACCCAGAGATCACTGTGGCCATAGATCCTGCAGCAAATGGCCAATAAACCTCTGCCCTGGGCTGTGTGTGCCTCAGCTACAGCAGGGAAAGGTTTAGTGGGAGCAAGGAGACGCTGGAGCTTGTGATTTCTCACAGTGTTTCACCACAGAAGAGATGAAGGACAAGAACATCGTCTTGAAGCTCTGGGGGAAATGCACAACTGGTAAACAGCAAAGGAAATGATCACCTATGGCCTTCAGAACCCTCGCCTCAGCAGTTTCCTGACAGACTTGGGCTCATTTTTCCCTTCTGGCCACTGTAAAAGGTAAGTATGAGCCAAGCAGTGAGGGGAAGAGCCCTGGCACCACGGGCAAATGATTGCTCAGTCCACCACTACCCTGGACAGCGCCTGCCAATGCCTGACCACCCTTTCCATGAAGAAATTTTCCATAATACCCAACCCAAACCTCCCCTGGCACAGCCTGGGGCCGTTTCCTCGTGTCCTGTCCCTTGTTCCCTGGGAGCAGAGCCCAACCCTCACCTGGCTGCACCTTCCTGTCTCAGGGAGTTGTAGAGAGTGAGAAGGTGTCCCCTGAGCCTCCTTTTCTGCAGGCTCAGCCCTCTCCAGCTCCCTCAGCCTCTCCTGATCAGATCTGTGCTCCTCAGGAGGGCACTGATGGCTCGTGCTGGACAGAACTCCCTCCCTCCGTGGGAGTCCTGGCAGCGTTTGGAACCTCCAGAGCTGCCAGATGTGACTGACACCTCTCCTGAAGAGCTCCCACTCCTCGGTGTGCTTCCAGAGGAGCAGAGACTGAATCACAAAATCACAGAATATCCCGAGTTGGACCCATGGGATCATCCAGTCCAGCCCCATGCCCTGCACAGACACCCCAACAACCCCACCCTGTCCCTGGGAGCGCTGTCCAAAAGCTCCTGGAGCTCTGGCAGCCTCGGGGCTGTGCCCGTTCCCTGGGGAGCCTGGGCAGTGCCCAGCACCCTCTGGGAGATTTCCTGATATCCAGCCCATGCCCCTCTGAGCTCCCCAAACTCCTGTGATCCCTTGGGTCAGTAGCAGCTCAGAGCCGGCCCAGGGGGAGATCTCCAAATTGGCTGGTGGTCAGAGAGCCTCCTCCCTGCCCTCCTGTGCTCCCAGAGCACTGCCATGGCTCAATGGCAGTGATATATATTTATACATATAAATTTGGAATCAAAGACCCATCAGATCATTAAAACCCTGCTTTCCCCACCCAGCTCCGGGCCTTCCAGTGCTCCCGCCACCCTCACCTGGGCAGGGGCAGCAGCCAAGTTCTCCCAGCCCTGCTCTGCCAGCATGGGAAGAGGAAAAGCTTGATTTGCAAGGAGAATGATAGATTTGTGAGGACCTCTGACAGCCTGGGGGACAGCGTGGCAGCCAGGGCCCTGCCAGGGTGGCCACCGCAGGTGACAGGGATGGGATGAAAGGAGTAGAGCAAGGGAAGGAATGGCTCCCAAAGCTGTATTTGGGGGCCATATCTGGAGGTTTCAGAGCCAGCTGAGCCTCTCCTGCCTTGAGAGCTGCCTGCAGGGACACAGCCCTGTCCCTTGGGGCCACACCTGGCTTTTGTCACTCTCTTCTTCTCTGGTCACCACTCAACCTGCCAAGCCCACCCCAGGAGGTCCCGAGGCCTCCCCACCTCCAGGGAGCACAGGGATCCAGGGTCCTTCCCTCAGAGGTGACATTTTACTCCTCTGAGACAAAACCTCATAGAAACTCCCAGCTTTTTCCCTCCTAGCTGGGTGTCCCATTCCAGCCTTTTAGTTCCCATAAGATCTCAGAGGGACTTGTTAAGGTGACAGGTGAACTGTACCTAAAATGACCTTAGGACCAGGTGAAGCAGTCTCTGGGGGTCAGAAACATCCTCCCAACATAAAAGAAGTGCTGAGCATCCCATTTACCTTTCCATGGGGTTCATACCCTGAGGATGTCTGTTACCTGTGCCCACTGAAAGGAGCAATACCTTCTGTTCTATCACCCCCTGCGGAAGTTGAAACCCTTTGGCCAGGTTTCCCCTATTTCACTCGTTGTATTCATTTCTTGTTTAATTTTTCAATGAAAGTCTTGTGAGTGCCTTGGCTCTTTGTGGGAAATGAGGATTTTGGGTTGGATGAACATTGAAAAGGAGGAAAAGAAAGAGAAAGAAACAAGAAGAAAGAAGAAATCTCTCACCATAGGGACCCTGTGTTCAAGTTGTATGTCATAAATCGTTGTGCCACATGGATTTATCTCTGATACAGGCAATATACAGCTTATGTATATTGCACAGGGAAATGTGGAATTAGGGGAAGGCTGAGCTTCTGCAGGTCACCACTGCTGCCAGCGCTGTTCCTGCTCCTGGACCCACTGCAGGGCCTTGCAAAGACTCTCCCCTCTACCACATCCTGCAGACAGGTCCTGCAGCCACTCCTGCTCCACATGCTGTCCGGCAAGCCCTCTGGGAAGCAGCCCTTTCACAGGACACCCTCTGTGGGGTGTGCTCTAAGCAGGTGCTGTTGTTTCGGGGTTTCAGCAGAGACCCGAGATCCTGCACCGGTGCCAGAGCTTTGCTGAAGGAAGGGACTAAACATGGCATAGTGGGTGGAGGAGATGTGGGAGAGATGTGGGTCATGCTGGGGTCACGGTGACAGTGATGGAGCTGTCAGCAGTCTCCAGGCTGAAATCCCAACTAAATCACAGAACCACAGACCCTACAGTTCATCTCATTCCAAACCCCCTGCCACGGGCAGGACACCAGGTTACTCCAAGCCCTGTCCAACCTGTCCTTGAACACTTTCAGGGAAAAGCTCCAAGAACCAAACCTCAGTAACCCTCTGTGAGCCTCCTTCTCAGCCAGATAAATGAGCTCCTTGTGACCCTTGTGCTAGGCAGGCTGTGTCCCTGTGACCACCTCAGACATGGGAGAGGGCTGGGTCTTCCTGGGATGGGGCTGCACAAATTCTCCCCGCCCTCCTCACCGTCCTCACCCACCCCACACACGGCAGCGCTGGAATGGATGTCCGACCCCACACAGGCAGGGCTGTGATGTCGTGCTGTTGGCTGCCACAGAATCAAGGTGCAGGGGCTGCTTGCACAGCTCTGTGGGGCGATTGCAGGCAGCCTGGGGTGAGACGGTCCCAGAGCGACCCCGGCTCCTCTCCAGGAAGCTGTTCCATGAGTTCCTGGGGAGCAGTGTTCCCAGTGTTCCCGTGCTCTGTGGAGCCGTGGTTGGCTCTGGCATCACCAGGGGTGTTTGTTTCCCAGAGTGTTATTCACTGACTCCATTCTCCAGCCAAAAGAGCTTTGCAAGTAATAATAAAAAAGGATGAATGGGATGGCATGGGATGATTAAGCAGGACTGTGAAAGATGGGCAGCACCTGGGCTGCTGGCAGCACAAGCACCTGGCAAACAGGGCTGTGTCCCACACCTCATCCTCTGCTGGAGGGGCTGCCCTGAATCACTGAGTCATGGACTGGTTGGGGTTTGAAAGGACCTTAAAGCTCATCCAGTGCCACCCCCTGCCATGGGCAGGGACACCTTCCACTGTCCCAGGCTGCTCCAAACCCCATCCAACCCGACCTTGGACACTTCCAGGGACAGGGCAGCCCCAGCTTCTCTGTGCAGCTGTGGCAGTGTCCCACCACCCTGAACAGAGCATTTGGCACTGACCATCCCCACCACCGAACAGCCCAGCAAAGCTGGGCTCTCACAAACAGTCTCTCTCGTGTTGTTGTGCTCAGGTTTTTGATCTCCTTCCAGCAGAACCTCCTGGATTTAGCCCTGCTCTCCCCACACCTTGCCACGACAGTTGGGATTTGATGCAGTTCTAATCGTTCTGGACTATAAAAAACAAGCCCTGTCTTTCACTAGCATATGGTTCTCCCCGTACAACAACAGACACCAGAACTTTCAATTAAGTTTCTGGAAGCGGTGCTGAAGCACACATGACTCATTTCACAAGTGCACTAACGAGTGAAACGATCCCGCTTTTTGCCAGATCTCCACTCATCAGGAAACAAACAGTATCTGATGTCTTTCTTTCTTTATACACTGACGAAAACAACACCCTTCTCCGTCGCCGCCGAGCCTGGGTAGAGATCGCCCAGCTAAATATTCTAATATTTGATAACAGCCCTGCCAGCATGGAGCTGACTCATTCCATGGCATGTGCTGCTCCCTGAGGATTGCTCTCAGCACAGCGAACAATTAGCTGCTTCATTCATCCCAGCTTGAGAATGGCAGATAGTTACAGGACCACGGGCACACTCCTGACGGGAGGGATTTATCAACACTCCGAGTTGTTGCTCCTGTAATTAATCGCACGCTATTTCCACACACACTCACTCACCCTCTGCTCCCACTCTGCTCCTGGCTCCCGAACACTTCTTTATGCTCAGAATGGCATAGAAATTGTTTTGGTTTCTGGTCAGCGACACGGAAATGATCAGGCAAAAATCAAGATGTAATTTGGGGGCTCTGCTCCGCAGCATTCCTTGAACCCTTTGGGGCAGAGCAGAGGGGTCCAGCCCCAGCCCCAGCCCCAGCCCCAGCCCCAGCCCACACTGCCCATGGGCCAACACAGCCCTTTGACAGCGATGTCACACCCCCCTCCATGTGCCTGGCCCCACAGCAGCTCAGGAATACACGGCTGCTCCGTCTCAAGGGAGCTGCTGGCTCTTGGTGTCTCAGGGCTGCTGCCTCCCACCTCTGGGGTGGAGCTCAGCATCCCTCTGGGATGAGCTTCCTGGCTGGCTTGGCAATGGGAACCCCTGGCAATCCAAACCCTACCGTGCCCCTCCTGCTCAGCAATCAGACACCTGCATCCTCCAGGTCACAGGGAGGAGATGGCAGATACCAGGCAAAGCACATCTGTGTCCCACATCCTTGCAGAACAGACAGCTCCTGGGATCTTCTGCCTCTCATTTTCTCCCTTCCAAGTCCCCAGACTTGGGCTCCAACTGGAGATTTATTTTATTGCTACAGTTCATTGCTACAGTTATGGCCAGTGTGAGGATGGTGTCCTCAACACAAATGAACACAGCAGAGTTCAGCATCCTCCTCCTTGTAATTGCTGCCCAGAAACTCACCATGGAAACCAGGAGAAAGGGGGGATTCTCAGGAGGGGATGGCAAGGGCCACCCCAGTGTCCCCAGGAATCGCCGCAGTGGCTCCGAGGGCGGGACCCCAGGGTCTGTCAGGCTGTAAGGAGCCATCCCGAGGCTGCAGAGGGCTGGAACTGCCACCCCACTGCCAGGCTGGGCTGGCCATCCTCCTGGGACAGGGCAAACATGTCCCCACAGCTGCCATTGCTGCTTTTGGGTCACACCCTGACCCCACGAAGGTGCTGCCACTGGGGATGGAGCAGGGACACCTCTCACATCTCCATGGACACCATGAGGCCACCACAGAGCACATCTGCGTGTCACAGAATCCCAGGATGATTTGGGTTGGAAGGGACATTAGGGCTCATCTCATTCCAACACCCTGCCATGGGCAGGGGCATCTTCCCTCAGGTGTCCAGCGCTGCCCCTGAGGGCCGAGACTGAGCCTGGCCCGGGCTGTCACAGCTCTGCTGTGCTCTCATCCCTTCACTGGTGGCTCTGGCTTGTGGCCTACCCTGCTCTGCTCTCCCTGGGGCAGATCCACCAGCCCCTGGTTGCACAGGCAGATATCCCTGATATCCACACTCCTCATCAACCATGCCAGCCAGGAGGGACAGGTGTCCCAGCAACCTCCCAGCTGTGGCTCATCCGTCCCAGCTTCCAGCACATCCTGGTGTGTGCCAGGAACAGGGGCCTGGACAGGCACCAACCGTTTGTGCTTCCCCATTTCCCAGGTGCCACAGCCCTTGGGGCTGGGACTGATGTGCTTGTGTGGCCTTGGTGCCCTGTGGCCTTGGTGCCAGGTGCCACCAGTGCCCAGTGCCCAGTGCCATCACTCCATAGTTCTCGCAGTTTCTCTCCACTGGCCGGACATGGACACGAGGCAGGGGACACCTCAGGACAGGACTGCTGGGGCAGTTGTCCAGTCATTACTGTCACCCTCACCTCAGTTGCACCAGCGACAACTAAGTCAGGACAGTTCATGGATTTGTTGTAGGAGCTGGGGAGATCCTTCAAGGAAAGGGGGACCAGGCACTGGAATGGGCTGCCCAGGGCAGGGCTGGAGTCACCGTCCTGGGGGGATTTAACAGATGTGTGGATGTGGCACTTGGGGATATGGGTCAGTGGTGGGCTTGGCAGTGCCGGGTGATGGTTGGACTCGATGATCTTAGAGGGCTTTTCCAATCCTAATGATTCCATGATTCTGTGAGATGTTTTTGCAAGAGCCACCCAGTCATGTCCGCACTGCCTTCAGCCTTCAGCTCCCTCCTCCCAGAGCCACCACCACCCTCCTGGATCTCAGGCTTTGGGACAAGGACCTTCTGTCTGCCCCACCGGCTGCCAAACCAAACCAGCTCCCTCTGCCCCTCTCATCACTGCCCCAGGGAGTCTGCTCCAGTGCAGGAGGGAAGAATCACAGAATCACAAACTCACAGAATCACAGAAACTCCTGAGCTGGAAGGGACCCACAAGGGTCACTGAGTCCAGGGCCCTGCACAGGACACCCCCAGGACTCACAAGAAATGATTCACCTGCTGAGAGCTCTCCTGGGCCAGGGTGAGGAGCTGAGGTTTGGTGCTTGGCTGGAGCAGAGCAGAGCCCAGACAGAGCCCCCGCTCAGAGCCCGAGCGCCAAACCTGCCGCCAGCTCCCGCTCACCTCCCCTGCACAGGAGAACCAGGGACCATTAGCACTGGATGAATGGGAAAGAATTGAAATCAGCTTGGAGACAATCCCCAGGCCGGAGAAGAGGCAGAATTAACCAGCTTATTATTTTTATTTAATGCTCGTGTTGTGCCCCCAGATGAATAATTGGTGTGTGGGGCTCTGCGTGCATGGCTGTTATGAAGTTTAATTCATTAGCGCTTGTAAAGTGCCTCGAACTCGGGAGATGAAAGGTGTCCTCAGAGCGCCAGGAGCTGTTCCAGCTCCAGCACTGCGGATCTTTAATAAGGATATTGAACGACTCCTCTGAGCCAGCACATTGCGTTTTAACTTCTTTATGGCTGTTTTTACAGGCAGGATCCTAGAGAGCCAAAAAAAAAAAAGTTGAAAGAGAAAGCCCCATCACAGTGCACAGAGCTGGCTCTGCACAGCCACAGACAGGCGTGTGCCACCCTCAGCCGTGCCCTGGGGGATGGTCCCAGGGCTCTGTCCCCATCACCAGCCCCTCCACAGGGACAGGATGTCACTGGATGGGTGCTGAGAGAGGAAGGTCTGGGGGAAGCTGGGGGATGCTTGCCTGGTTTGCCTGCAGGGTCACAGCCCAGAGGCCTGGCCTGTGCTCCATATCCTGAGTTTGGCTGATGCACAGGGAAGGGAAAGTGTGGGCCATCTGGCCATCCCTGCCATCCCTGCCACCCATCCATCCATCCCTGCCACCCATCCATCCATCCCTGCCACCCATCCATCCATCCATCCATCCATCCATCCATCCATCCATCCATCCATCCTCCCATCCATCCATCCCTCCATCCATCCATCCATCCATCCATCCATCCATCCATCCATCCATCCATCCATCCACCCACCCATCCATCCATCCCTCCATCCATCCATCCATCCATCCATCCATCCGTCCACCCATCCATCCCTCCATCCATCCATCCCTCCATCCATCCATCCATCCCTGCCATCTTGCTCTGACCTCCTTTGGCACAGCCTGACACCTGGCAGAGTGGAAGACGCCTGATTTTCATAGAATCACAGAATCATGAAATGATTCATGGAAGGGACCTTAAAGCTCATCCAGTCCTACCCAAACCATAGACAGGGACACCTTTCACTATCCCAGGCTGCTCCTAGCCCCATCCAGCCTGGCCTTGGACACTTCCAGGGATGGGGCAGCCACAGCTGCTCTGGGCACCCTGTGCCAGGGCCTGCCCACCCTCACAGGGAACAATTCCTTCCCAATATCCCATCTCTCCCTGCCCCCTGGCAGTGGGAAGCCATTCCCTGTGGCCTGTCCCTCCAGGCCCTTGTCCAAAGTCCCTCTCCAGCTCTCCTGGAGCCCTTTTCGGCACTGGAAGGGGCTCTGGGGTCTCGTGGATCCCCTCCAGGTGAGCACCCCCAGCTCCCCCAGCCTGGCTCCTGACGGTGTTTCCTGACAGCCTCATTTTTCTGCTCAGTGCAGCCACTCGCTCCGTGACAAAACCACTGCACTCAGCCAGGCTCTGCCAAGGCCAGGAGCACGGATCCTTTGGAACACCTGCTTCTTCCACATCCATCTTCCTGCAGCTAATGCTGCTCAGTTATCTGACAAGGAACCCCAGCTGTGAGTGCACAGAAAACCCATCCCTCCCTTAGCCAGGTGGGAAGAGCTTTCCTTGTCTGAAGTGCCCCCCATGGCATCTCCAATTGCTGCTGCATTTCCCACCAGCTGCAATGAGCTTGGGAAAGAATCCTTTTAAAATGTCTCCCAGGGAGGAGAGCGAGAAGCACCAAGGAAGGATGCAGGACACGGCCCAGAAAGCTGCGACTTCTTCCCTTGAAGGAAAAATGGACCCGCAAAAGTGAAGGCCGTGACCTCCTCACCTTCCTTCCACTCATCCTTTTCCTGATGCTGCTGCAGCCAGCAGAGCTCTCCCGTTTCCCTGGGAGCCTGCATTCCCAGGCAGCTCCGTACAGCACACGGAGTGCAGGGAGCATCTCCTGCCTTGGAACACCGGGAACAAGCCGTGGCCCTGCCCCCAGTCAGAGGAGAGGAGGACTCGTTGTTTGCTTTAATTATCCCAAAGCCTCTTTACTTGGAGGAAAATAAAATATTTATCAGGGACTTGTGGCTCTGGCAAAGGAGATTATACTCAAATTAAACTTTTAGATGCCTGTAAAATTTAATTGGCTTTAGTGCAGGGCAGTTCCTCTCTCTGAGGACGAGAAGGGTTTCTCTGACCAGCACTCGGCCTTTGCAGAGCTGTCCCTTCCAGCACTCCCAGGAGTCAGCTCAGGCTGCTGTGCCTGTGCCACCATCTCCAGCCCAGCCCGGCAGCGCCTTCCCCCTGTCCCGGGAGCACTTGGCAGCAGTGGCACAGAGGGGTTGATGTGTGTGGGAGAGGATGGAGCTGCCCAGCCCAACCCCAGCTCCTCTCCCGTCACCTGTTGGGTGTGGCAGGTTGTCACGCGCCTCGGGAGGAGCCCGGCCTGGGAGATGTCCCTGACTTCTCTGAGATTTTTCCATGGACAGCCTTTGGCCCTCTCCTAGTCCCCATTCCCTGAAATCCATCCTGTCCCCAAGCCTGAGCCTGGCTTGGCCCTGCCCTGGCAGTGTCCTTCCTGCCCAGGGTGTCCAGGGTGATGTCCCTCCCAGGCAGAGGAGCCTTCAAACATCTGGAAAACCACATGGCCCGTGATGGGATGCTGTGGTGCCACCAGGGTGAGGGGACAGGCAGAGGCACCCAGGGACACTGTCCCTGCTGGGAAGGGGCCCAGGGGCCTGGGTTGGATGATAACAACTGAACCACTTGCTGTCCCACGGCAGCCTTGCAGGAAATCCCTTTTCCCATGCATGTGGAGTGATGTGCTCCAGCTCTTCACTCCTGGGAGTGATGCTTTATGTCCAAAAAGAGCCAAGGATGGTGAAACTGTGCTGCCAAGGGATGGAGAGCCACTGTCCCACTCGGGATGTTCCCAACAGACAGTGGATCTGTCCCTGTGCTTTTCTGGGCTGCCCCGCAGAGCCCAGGCCTGCTGTGCCCTGCCAGCCTGAGCACTGGTGTAGCTGGGAATCCAGCTCTCCAGCCTCCTGCTCCTTGCCCTCCCACTGTGCTTTCCCCATTGTTCCTGACAGCTTTGCCAGAGCTTGGGAAACAGGATTTCATTCTGCTCTCATCCCTGGAGCAGAAACACACAAGCACCAGGGAAAGAAATCTGAACCACAACCTGGAAACCCAGAGGGGTTCTGGCATGGCAGGGATCACCCAGGAGCCTCACTGCCAAGTGAAATCCTACACTGAGATCAGAACCAGGGACTTTGAAAACACATCCTATCCCCTTTGTGCTGTCCTTGGGCTCCCAGCCCCACGTGCGCTCCCCCAGCTCCGCTGCCTTCCCAGCAGTTCACTGGTTTCCTTTTCCAGCCAGCCCTGTCCAGGCAGGTTTTTCATTTCAGGATTAATGTCCCCAACTCCAAAGGCTTCCCAAAGGCTTACACGGCCATCACGGGGTAACCCTTCCCTCTCCAGCAGGCAGGAACCTCCCCGGCGTCACTGAGGGAATTAAACAGAGACATCAAAGGCCCCGTCAGAGCCAGGGGAAGGCACAGACATTTCAAGTCCCAGCAGAGTCTGTGTCAGACTTAAAGAGGATAAATCCTGCAGAGATTTCTCCTTCAAGGAAAGCGAGGATGGAAGCACCAGGGTTGCAGAGGGTTGAGGAGGCAGAGTGCAGCAGGAGTGAGGTGGGGCTGGGAGCACAAATGACAGCACAAAGTCTGTCCCCACAGACGCCCCAGAGCCACACCCAGCACGGGGGGGACCCTGCTGGCCCCGGGATCAGGCTGAGGCACCCACGGGGGACAGGCTGTGCTTGGTGTCCCTGAGGAGAGCCAGCTCCTCCCCCCGAGGAGTGCCCTCCTGCATTCCCGCTCGGCTCAGCCCAGCCCTCCAGTGCCAAACACGCTCCATCCCCTTCCCAAACCCACACGTTCCCATTGCATCCATCAGCCCGCGGGCTGAATACACTGCACGAGGCTGTGGATCCGTGGAGCAGGTGAATTTAGGGAGTATAAGCCAGGCAGGCTCTGGGACACGAGGCTGCTGTGACAGGGACACTTTGGAGCATCTCACATAATTAGCACTTAATTGGCTCCAGCACCCTGATAGTGTCCAAGCCCTGCAAGCTGCTCTGTGTGTGTCCCTCGGGTCCCCACCAGCTTGGGCAGCTCAGCCCAGCCTGGGCTGGCTCCAAGGGAGCTGCATGGGCAGCCCGGCCTCTGCAACCCTCTCCTCATCCTCAGGGGAGGCTCTTCATCCCCACCCTTCCTAGGTGGAACACATGGACATGCCAAGGGTGAGAGACAGTGACATGGTGGCATTTCAGGGGCCTGAACACCAGAGAGCCCTGACAGCTGCTGGGGGTGGAAGGGGATGGGGAGGGATGGTGTGGGAGCCCAGGGTGATGTGGGAGGACAAGGTGGGCTGGGAGGTTTGGGAATGGCTGTGGGAGCCCAGGGCGAGGTGGGATGGGAGGATGGGAATGGTGTGGGAGCCCAGGGCGAGGTGGGATGGGAGGATGGGAATGGTGTGGGAGCCCAAGACAAGGTGGGATGAGAGGATGGGAATGGTGTGGGAGCCCAGGGCACCGCAGGGCGCTCAGTGCTGGGGTGGGGGGTACCCAGCCCTTCCTCCAGGTCGGTGGTGAGTCCAGGGCTGCTCCTGCCAGGCTGGGCAGTGCTGGCAGGACCATGAGTGCTGGGCATGGGCACCCTGAGCCTTGCCAGCGCCCTGGGACCCGGGGCTGTGACAGGGCTGAGTGTTGCTGAGCCCTGGGAGCCTGCTGGGGGCTGGGGGCCCTTGGAACAAGGGGTGCTCCCAGCCTGGGAGCGGGGCTCCTCAGGCCCCACCGCACTGGCCGGAGCACATGTCCTCCCCTGGCCCGTGGCTGTCCTGTCCCTGTGATCCACGTCCAGCCCCACACGGCCAGGGGGATGCTCACGGAGGGGGTGTGGGCACGGTGGGCTCTGGGGGTGAAGGGAGCATGAAGGGATCCCGAAGGATGGGGGGATCCTCCCCAGTCCTGACCCCAGTAAGGGAAGGATGAAGGGTGCTAAAGGATGGAGGGATCCCCCAGAGCCCTCTGCAGACCCCGGACATCCTGCAGGCAGCAACCAACGCCCGAGCTCGCACTGAGGGAAAGGTCAGGAAGGAACAAGGAGACATCACGGGAGAAGAACAGGATCCTTCGGGAGGAGGGACAGGGACACAGTGGGTGCAAACCTCGGCTTATCCCCTTCTCCACAGCCCCACCCACGCTCCCAGACAGCTCCCTGCTCCCCAGGGGCAGATCTGGATGAAAGCACAGCCTGGCAGAATACACAGACAAACCCCAGCAATTATAGATGCAAGAATTACAGAGACCTTTCTGGTTGATGGGAACCCCCAAATTCCTCCCAAGAGGTGACTCTGGTCACCGCAGCAGCGGTGGGAGCTGGGATCTGTGCCAGGCAGGGAGCTCTGCCAGCTCTGCTGCGGGCACCCCGCGAGCACAGGGCACTCGGCTCCGCATCCAGCGGAAAACAGCACAGCGGCTGGAGATGGAATCTAATTTTCCGGGGAAAATAGGAACCAAATGGAACGTGGCTGCTGTGAGAATGGGCTCAGCCCCTGGCGAGCACTCGCTGGGCTCTGTGAGCTCGGTCACAGCCGGAGCTGGGTGATGTTCTGTGCCTT
Organism: Machaerirhynchus nigripectus; assembly: GCA_013397975.1. Lineage (NCBI taxonomy): Eukaryota > Metazoa > Chordata > Aves > Passeriformes > Dicruridae > Machaerirhynchus > Machaerirhynchus nigripectus. The sequence continues at coordinate 3,511 of VZRQ01000015.1, read as the reverse complement.
CCCTCCTGCCACAGCCCCAAGCTGGCAGCGTGTGGCAGGGGCTGGGGCAGGAGTGCAGGATCGGGTCCCTGCCATTCCAGGGAGACACCACGGGCTGCAGAAGGACACACCAAAGCACAGCTGGCCTCTCGCAGTCCTGTCTCCTATGAGCTCTTCTCCTCTTCCCCAAGTGCTTCCAAGCAAACTGTCTGGAATTGTGGCTCCAGGATGCCCCAAATCCCCCCTGGGTCACCGAGCCCAGGGTGTCCGGCACAAGGGAAGGAGCCTCTGCTGTGCCCCTGGTGTCAGACATGGCCGGGGGGCACTGGCACACCCTGGTGACAGCTCAGGTGAGGGACTGCTCCAGAGCCACCCGGGGCTGCCTCAAGCCAGGAGGGCATGCCGGGAGATCCAGGCAGGAATTCCCAACGGGTGCACACTGACGTTGGCATTCCAGGTCCACACCAAGACCCCCCAGCCAGGAAGGACAGACCCCACACCCAGGCCCCACATCTTCCCTCCCTGTGTCCCTTAACTCTGTCCCAGAGAAGTGGCAGGGCATCAACAAGGATGTGAAGTCCCTGCAGCAGCTGAGACACCCCAGCACCACTGAGTAATGGGGTGTGGATCACATGGCCTGGATCACTGTGGGATCACATGGCCTGGGTGACCCTGACCCTTAAGTATGGCATGGATGGGGGGTCAGGACCTGTAAGTGGGGATTTAGGGGGTGTTTAGACACATAAATGGGTGTTTGGGCCCCATAAATGGGGTTTGGGGAGCTGTTTATGTTCAAAAATGGGGGTCAGGGAGTGTTGGGATCCATAAGTGGGGAGTTGAGGAGTGTTTGGATCCTTAGATGGGGGTTTGAACCTCACAGATGGGGGTCAGGGGTGCGTTGGACCCCACAGGTTGGGTCTGGGGGGTGTTTGGACCCATAGATGTGAGGTTAAGGGGGAACAAGGATACATAGATTGGGGTCAGGGGGGCATTGGGCTCCACAGGTGTGGGGTTGAGGGGTGCAGGGGCCCATAGGTGAGGGTTTAAGGGACACCATCACCCACAGATGTGGGGCAGAGGGGTTTTGTGACTCATATCTAGGGGTCAGGGTCATGGAGGGCATGAGGGCCATAGCCAGGCTCGGGGGCAGTTCTGGGGTGGGGCCTGGTGTGGGGCAGGGGCCACCCCAGGAATGGTGTGGGGCACGTGGCGCACAGGTGGAGCAGGCAGTGACGTCTCCCTGTCCAGCTGCTCATGGAGCACTGTCTGGGCTCAGCCCTCGAGGGTTAGTGACAGGGACAGAGCTGTGGGGTGCCCCAGGATCCCCCAGTGCCCCAGGAGGTGCTGCAGGAGGGGGGACACTGAGCCGAGCTCCAGAGCAACCGTGGAGAGCTGGAAGCATCCGCGTGGGAACGCGGCACAGAAAGGATTGCAGGTGGGAGCCCAGAACAATCCTTCACTGGACAAAACAGCTCCTAATCCTATTTTTATGCCGTGGTAGGAGCGTGCCCTACAATTCCCAGGGTGGCTCTTACAGGGAGAGACACATCAGGCACGGAGAAGGAAAAAAGCCATCCCGAGCCCCGCAGCCGGAGGGAGGCAGGGCTGGGAGGATGAGTTACGGGCAGAGACTGAGGGAATTTAATTTGTGTGGCCTAGAAAGCCAGTGCTGGAGGGGGAACAGGATCACGCTGTATAAATATCTAAAGGGCAGTTGTGTGAGGAAGGGGAAAAAAGTGACGCATGCGGCAGCTGTGGGAGGGACGTGATGGTCCGAGCCAGGAACGCTTCCCGAGGGAGCAGCGCTGGTGGGCAGCGAGCAGGGAGGGTGCCAGAGCCTGCCTGGGCTTCCAGGGCAGGAGCAGGAGGGAGCAGTAGGGAGCAGCCTGGCACGAGCAGTTGGCGGCCCTGGCACGGCTGGGGGGCTGTGGTGGCACTGTCCCCACAGCCCCCAGCAGTGACCGGTGCTGACCAGACCTGCGAGGTGCTGTTCCTGCTGGCGCAGCACAGAGCTCCAGGTGCCCTGGCAGAGCCTGACCTCTCCATTCCCTCCGCCACCACAGCTTCCCAAAGGATGGAATCATTAAGGCTGGAGAAGCCCTCTGAGATCATCAAGTCCAACCCTTAACCCAGCACTGCCAGGTCCACCACTGACCCGTGTCCCCAAGTGCCACATCCACAGGTTTTTGAACACTTCCAGGGATGGTGACTCCACCACTGCCTTGGGCAGCTGTGCCAGTGCCTTTCCATGAAGAAATTTCCCCTAATATCCAATCCAAACCTTCCCTGGCACAGCCAGAGGACCAAGGCATTGAAAACCCGAATCCTTTCTAGCACGGAAATTCCCTGCAGAATTGCAGCCTGAGGCTGACCTGCTTCCCCTTGGCCATGAGGAACCTGCCCAGGCTGTTTTTGGGTGTCCTTGGAGCACAACCCCCCAGGCTGGGCTGTGTGGGACGAACAGAAACCACGGCAGTGCCAGAACGGAGCGCGCTCCATCCCCGTCTGTGTTCCTGCCCCTCTCCCTGCTCCTCCCTGCAAACTCGAGCTGCTTTTTACAATCACATTTGCTTTTTCTTCTTCAAAATAAGAAAAAAAAAAGGTTTTTCTCTCTGCCGTTGCCATGTGCAAACCCACACAAACACCAGGAAAAGCCGGCTCTGGCTCCGCAGAGCCCGCGCCCGCAGAGCCCCTGTCACACAGGCAGAGCCGGGAAACAGGAGAAAAATAGATTTTCCCTTCAGCCCTTCCAGACACATGACTGAGACTTATTATAGCAATAACAGGCACAGGGGGCTCGCAGAGGCCGTCCCTGCGTGTTCCTCCCCTCACTGATGAGTCCCTTCCCTCCCCAGGGAAAGTGGGGCAGGTTCTGTGCCAGCTGCCCCCGGAGCCCAGCAGTGCTCGGGAAGGATTCCCACAGGAAGGAATCCCTCAGACTGGGGCTCCAGCGGGACGGGAGCCATGGAGCAGAGTGGGGAGATGGTGCTCCTGATGAGGATGGTGGGGGTTGTTCAGCTTGGAGAAGGGAAGGATCCAGGGAGAGCTCAGAGCTCCTTCGAGTGCCTAAAGGGGCTTCATGAGAGCTGGAGAGGGATTTTGGACAAGGGCCTGGAGGGACAGGACAAGGGGGAAAGGCTTCCCACTGGCAGAGGGCAGGGATGGATGGGATATTGGGAAGGAATTGTTCCCTGGGAGGGTGCTGAGGCCCTGGCACAGGGTGCCCAGAGCAGCTGCGGCTGCCCCTGGATCCCTGGCAGTGTCCAAGGCCAGGCTGGATGGGGCTTGGAGCAGCCTGGGACAGTGGAAGGTGTCCCTGCCCATGGCAGGGGTGGCACTGGATGAGCTTTAAGGTCCTTTCCAACCCAAAGTGTTTCAGGATTTACCGAGGATTCCCAGCTGTTTACCTGGCTCTGAGCCTGGTGCAGGTTCCTGACCCCCCAGTTCACAACAACACAGCACAAACCACAGAATTTGTGTGTGCTGGCACTGGCAGCTCTTCCTCCTCCTCCCCCTTCTTCTCTTCCTCCCT
>VZRQ01000013.1:388195-405496 GCA_013397975.1 Machaerirhynchus nigripectus | reverse complement strand
GATGCTGCTGGTGGATTTGCGACGTCCCACTTTGTAGCGCGGCCCACCCAGTTTGGGGGCCAGCCCGTGCAGGGAGCTGGGGCGCACGTGGCCGGCGGGTGACGTTGGGGTGCTGGAGGAGGGAGAGGTGCTCTGAGGGGACACAGCATCTGCCGTACAAAGAGAAAAGGTCACTGTAGGGATGCAGGGACACAGCCTCCCCGAGGGACACGCAGCATCCTGCCCTGCCCCGAGCCAATATCCCCCCCTGGGGTACCTGAGGGCACGTCGGGAGCGGGGCTGCGGCACGGCGGCGTGGGACCCGGGGACAGGCTGTGCGTGGGGGACTCCGGGAGGCTCTCGCTGGAGGACAGCGAGTGATGGAGACCCGAGGAGAAGCTGCGGCTGGTGTGCAGGACCGACGACTGCTTGGAGATCTTCTTGAAAAGGGATTTTCTCCTGCTGGGGGGACAGGAATAACTTTGGCTTCTCCTTAAAGCTGTTAGTCTCAAGCCTGCTGACCTGGTGGCAGCAGGAACAGACCCCACTGGACATCCCGATATGGCAGATCCAGAGCATTCCCCCAGGACACCACACACTGGGACAAACACCATTTCATCCCGGTTTTACCTACCTGTCTTGGCCATCCCTTTTCCTGCTCTTCTTACTCCTCCGTGCCATCCTCGTCTTGGAGCTGTTTTTCCGTGCAGGACCGATTTTAATGGAGGTGTTTTCCAGGGCAGTGGTCCGCAGGGCCACCTTATTCCCGCTCTGAGGGGTGGAAAAAGAATCGCTGTAGCACCGGATCCAAACCAGCTCCTGCCTCAGCTGCCAGCAAAGGCAATGCCAGGAAGCTGCTGGATTGATGTCCTGGGAGAGCAGAGTGGCTCTGGTCACCCACCTTCAGCAGCAGCTCCACGACGTCCCGATGCACCAAACCCAGCACGGACTCGCCGTTCACGTGTGTGATGAGATCGCCCGCCCTCAGCCCTGCCTCCTGCGCGGGGCTCCCCTCCTCCACGCTCTGCAACCCAAACACAACGATTTTATTTGGAGGCAGGCTTCCTCCTGGGATATTCCCACTGGGAAAGGCAGCGTCTGGCACCACCAGACCCCAGGGCACGTACCCAGACCATGTGGTGGACGGTGTAGACGTCGCTGTCGCCCATGTAGACGCGGATGGCTCGCAGGGTGAAGCCGTACTTCTTCCCCGAGCTGTGGATGATGATGGGCGGCCGCAGGCTGGCGATGGCCAGCGAGGAGTCTCGGCTCGGGGAGGAGTCCCGGGAAGAGGGGTTGGACGAGAGCGAGTGGGGGGAGATGGGGCTCATCAGGGCACCACCACCGAAGTCATCTGCAAGCAGAAGGAGCCGGCTCAGTCCGGCAAAACCACGTGCCAGTGGCCGTCCAGCAGGATAAATCACGCAGCACACAGACCTGATGTGATGATGAGGGACAGGGCTGAGACGGAGGCAGATTTGGGCACGCGGCTGCCCAGCGAGGCTCTCTGCCTCTCCGGCACATCCTTCTGGGTGCTCAGCCGACGGCCCCCGCTCGGCTCCAGGCTCCGGGGAGTCGAGTTCTTGGTGCCGGTGCTGTTGCTCCGCAGGCGGATGCGGTTCAGGCTGACGAGATCGGCTGCACAGAGGGGAGTAGGGAGAGTTTGGGGACGTGGAGAAGCCACCCCGTGCCATGCAGGACCCTGGCTGCCCCCAAAGCATCCCACACTGGTGCCCACAGCCCACGCACCGGATAACGCCGACTGCTTCACCGCGCTGCCGGCCCCCGCGTCCGAGTCTCCCACCACAAACTTGGGTCTCTCCGGCTTGGAGGACGCCACGCAAGGGCTCTCATCCTCTGAGGAGAAGGCAAACTTGGGCATGGTGTCCAGGCTGAGGGTGCTGGGCAGCGCGGTGGGGCTGCGGCTCCGCTCGTGCCGGGAGGCGTACGGCATGGCGCTGCCGGACGTCCAGGAGCGGAGGCTGTGTGGGAAGAGCAGGAGGGCTCAGGACAACCCGAGACGGGTGGGGGGGATGGCACTGAGCCACTGTAGCACCCCAGGACACGTCCCACTGACCTCACTGAACCCTCAGAAACAACACTAACCCTCAGTGCCACCACAAGCCCTTGATGCCAGCACAAACCCTCGGTCCTGGCACAAGCCCTGGGCACTAGCAGGAGCCCACACCAGGAGTGCAGCCCCCCCTGACCACGCACCGGGGCTCGGTGCCCGCCGGCCGGCTCCTGTCCTCATCTCCCGAGTGCCGGTCCCACCGCTCCTCTTTGTCATCGCAGTGGCTCCGGTCGGAGGAGGAGAGGCTGAGGGTGGAGTTGACCGCCAGGAACTCAGAGCTGCTGTACACCTGAGGGGAGAGGAGCCATCAGCAAGGAGCAGAAACTTGGGAACCTGGGCGCTCTGGTGTCAGCCAAGACACCGATGCCCGGCACAGCAGCTCTGGTTGTGGTGCCAAAGCACTTTGGATGCTGCAGGAGGGACTGGAGCACCTTGCTGAAGCGGTGGGAGCAGGAGGAGAACTGCCCGATCTCCACCGAGGATTCCTCGTCGTTGGTTTCCTCATCCTCTGAATCCAAGTGGCGATACCTCTCGGAGCGAGCTGAAAGCAAGAGCCAGAGCAGGCAGGGATGTCACCCTGCCTGCAAAACCCCACGTCCTGCCTCAAGTGGGGCCAGGTGGGACCTACGCCCGTGGGGTGACAGCCCGGTCCCAAATCCCAGGGGAGTTTTGGGGGGAGGAAGTTGGTAAGGGTGAGCAGCCTGGAAAGAGGATTGTCTCTGTTTTGTGATTTGGGTTGTAAAGCAACCAGCTTCACCCAGGAGATTTTTATAACCCATGGGAGCACCCGAAGTGCAGCTGGGATAATGGATTGGCAGAGAGGGGAAGGGATGGATTTGGCCTCACTGTCAAAGTAGCTGGTGTCGTCCTCGGACTCCAGCTGGGGGATGAACTCTGCCTTCTGTCGCAGCAGCCCGTTCCAGTCCAGATGGAGGAAGAAGGAATGGTGCTTCACCTCATGTGCACCTCCTGCCCGGCAGAGAAACCCGTGTCAGGGGCACGGGGCAGGACCTGGGATGCTCCTGCTCCCATCCCAAACAGCACAGCCTCTCCTCCACACAGGGCAAATGGCTTATAAAAGGACAGACAGGAGCCCTGTGCAGCCTTCCTGGGCAGAACCCCGAGCAGGAGACCTCCTCTGAGCACCCTCAGGGTCCTAGGACACGCTTTGGACTCAAAGCCACGCAAGCTTGATGGGAATAGGGGTGCCAGGTCACCCCCGAGGGGGCTGCCGTGCGTACCAGTGCCCAGGCGCTCGAGGGGACACTGCCTCAGCAACCGTGTGATCAGGTCCTGGGCGTCTGCAGGGAGAGCCTCGTCCCCTTCTGGCCACATAATTTCATCTGCAAGGAAAAGGAAAAGAGGTTGGGGGTGGCTGAAAGGGTTTGGACACTTCTGGGCAGCAGGAAAGTCCCCCGGGAGCTGCAGCAGGGGAAGTGTCCACCCAGAGGGGGAAGTCAAAGCTTGAGGAGCCTCCTCACTGCTCAGCCGGGTGTGACAGGAAGGAATGAAGCTTCCCACATGTTAAAGGATGAGCCTTTGCTGCTGGGAAGACAAACTTGCCCCCAGCACTCACCACTGATGACCTGCCCGAAGAGCTCCTCGGGGGTGTCTCCGAAGAAGGGGACGCAGCCCACCAGGAACTCGTAGAGGATGATGCCCATAGCCCACCAGTCCACGGGCTTCCCGTAGCCCTGAATGAGGATGACTTCGGGGGCGATGTACTCCGGAGTGCCACACACCTGCGTGGGAAGCAGGGGCTGACACCTCTGCAGGGACCTTTGCAACACATCCCGAGGTTATCTGAGACCCCAGTGATGGCAGGACAGCCAGGTGGAGCAGGACCTCGTACCTGCTTGTCCATGAACTCCCGCGTGTCCTTCTCCATGTGCCCTTCGTAGAGGTTCGTGGTCATGTTCATCAGGCCGATCTTTGACAGACCAAAGTCTGTCAGCTTTATGTGGCCCATGGAGGTGATGAGCAAACTGCAAGAGCAGACAGACACCCCACAATGCTGCTGTTTGCTTCTGGGGAGACCTGAGATGCACCAGCTGCACCCCAGGACCTCTGGTCCTGATGCAACAGCACAGAACCAGTCTCTGGGCAACAAAACCCATTCTGCTCTTCCCTCTTGGCTTTCACTTCCCCATCCAAAGCCAGCCCCACCCCTGCTCAGACCTGCCCCACATCCTCACTTGTCAGGTTTGAGGTCCCGGTGGACGATGCCGTAGTTGTGGAGATACTCCAGGGCAAGGACGGTCTCAGCAAAGTACATCTTGGCCATGTCGACGGGCAGCGGGCCCATGTTCTTCAGCAACGTGGCACAATCCCCCCCTGTGGGGACACGGGGGGCTCAGAGAAGGCAGCGAGGCCAGCAGGCCCAGGAGGATCCCAGCCAGCCCCTCTGAGCAGCTGATCCCCAGGCACAGGGCACAAACGCGCTCCGAGGTGACCGTGGCCACCACCTTCATCCAGGTGAGACTCAGGATCACCAAAGCATCTCCTTGTGCTTCCCTCTGCTCCCTGGAGCAAAGCAGGGCAGGAGATGTCCAGGTGATGTCCTTGATGCTCAGAGTTTGATATCCTCCCCTCCTCCCTGCAGCGTCCAGCCCCGCGTCCTGCTCTCACCTTCCACGTACTCCATGACCATGCAGAGGTGTCGCTTCGTCTCAAAGGAGCAGAACATGCTGACCACGAAGGGGTTCTCGGCGAAGGTGAGGATGTCCCTCTCCACGAACACCTGCTGGATCTGGTTCCTCAGGATAAGGTTCTGCTTGTTGATTTTCTTCAGGGCAAAGCGCTGCCGCGTCTCCCTGTGCCTCACCAGGTACACAGCCCTGGAGGAATGGCCAGACCTCACCACGTGTCCTCCAGCCACCAGCACTGACCACCCCACACCGTGGGGCTTCTGGCCAGCCCCAGGGAAGGCTTTGGAGTTGTTTACAGGTGGAGACAACTGATAGGAGCTCCCCAACTCACCCATAAGCCCCATTGCTGATCAGCTTGATGGTCTCAAAGTCCCCCTCGCAGGGCTTCCTCCGCGGGACGGTGACTGAAGGCTGGCTCTGAGGAAGACACAGGTTTTTACTGTTTCCCACCTGCAGGCAGGAATTCACCCAGCGCCATCACGTACCACCTCCAAAAGCTTCTTTCTGCCACAGCCCTCTCCAGTCACAGACCCCAAACCAGAAGCCCAAGATGCTCTGCAGATCAAGAGCCCACTCTGAGCTCTGTCCACTCAAGAAGCCAAATGAGGGATCGTGAGATCTTCCCCTTGAATACATCAATCACCCTTGGGGACAATCCAAATGAACATCTCCCAGTTTAGGACAGCAAGGAGCTCTGGTGTGGGGTGAGGCTGGGGGAAGCCAGAGGCAGCAGGTGGGACATGCAGGTGGGACCACACTCACCTCGGAGGTGTCATCGTTCTCGGGTGTGATGGTGTTCCCACTGTCAAAGTGATCCAGCTGCCCCATTTCTGCAGGTGACAGGAATGGTTTTCGCTTTCCTCATGCTTGATCCCCACCAAAATCACCCCCTGCCCAACCACTCTCCCTCCAAACTCGGAGACCCCACAGGGATTTAGCCACATGCTTTGCTCGAGCTATCGCATGGAGAAATTCAGGTCATGACGTTAAGAAGTTCAACACGAGGTTAAACATTTATATAATTCTTTTTTGATAGTCATTCCTGCGTTCTCCAGGGATTATGATTCCCCCCCCCAGGGCCACGGATTAAGTGTTTTTGAGCTTAATCTGCTTTGCTGAACGTGCTGGAAGCAATAATAAGGGATGTGGGGCTGGCCAGAAGGACTTGGCCATCGTCCTGGTCCTGCTGTGACCCCCCTGCTATGACACCAGCCCAGCCCTACAGGTCTCCCTGACACGTCCCAGTGCTCGATCGTGATCACCGGTGGCCAAACTGGGAGTCCACATCCTGCTGCAGACCTCAGAGCCACCAGCCCAAGTGCTTCCCTACCCTCCAGCGGGTCCTTGACGAGCCCCAGTTGGCTGATGATGTATCGGGGAATATCGGTCTTTACTCCCTGTCCAACTTTGGCGTGTCCTTCTGCAGCTTCCAGGAGATGGTAAAACTCCTCTGGGTCGAACTCCTGGATGGGGAAAGCCAAGCACAGTTGAGGAGAGAGATTTTGCAAGGTTTAACTTCTCTAGGCCTTGCAGGTGACACCTGTAACTGGGGACAGGCCCTGGATGCATCGATCCCCCATCATTCCCCATGTCAAGGGTGATGGAAAAAAAATGTAGCTCTGTGAGCTGGCCTTGGAAGGAAGACAAAGGGAGATGAAAATTTCATCAGGAACCACAGCACAAGGCAAGTGCTTTAGAAATTCAGCACATCAACCAAAAAAAAAGCTCTGAAAACCACAGAATCACAGCATGGAAGAGACCTTAAAGATCATCTCATGCCAACCCCCTGCCATGGCCAAGGACACCTTCCACTATCCCAGGTTGCTCCAAGCCCCATCCAACCTGGCCTTGGACACTTCCAGGGATCCAGGGGCATCCTGGAGGCTTTGCCTCCGGTCTGGGCTGGCACAGACCATGAAGGACAAGACGGGAGCTTCCGTGTCTTACCAGGCACTCCAGAAGTCGGGCAGGACGGGAGATGATGATCAGCAGCTTCCTCACCAACTGGTCAATGAACTTCACCTCCTCGCTCTCGGAACGCTCCTGAGCCTGTTGGGAATGGAAACAGATGCCAGGTGTCTCTTGGTGGCCTCACAGGGTGGCACCAGGCAGGGAAGTGCCCTGCACTCACGTCTCGTAACATCTTCTCCAGTTTCTCCTGCAGCTCCATGAAGTAGCGGGAGGTGATGAGAGCTCCCTGGGACTTGGCCAGGCAGTCTCGGGCCAGCTCGATGATCTGGTGGTGGATGAAGCCCAGCACCCCGTCAGCCAGGGGCAGGGTGCTGCTCGGGGAGAAGTTGGTGATGGTGTCCTGCAGGCGCTCTTCCATCTGCGCTGTGGCCTGCAAGGCAGAGCGGATGGTCACGTCTGGGAACACATGTCCCCATGCCATGGGTTTGGCCAGCCAGGACCTCACACTAACACCTCCTGCACTGGGTTTGGCCAGTCAGGACCTCACCCTAACACCTCCTGCACTGGGTTTGGCCAGCCAGGATGTGATCCTACCATCTGTATGGGTTTGGTCAGCCAGGGTCTCATCCTACCACCTCCTGCATGGGATTTGACCATGCAGGATCTCATCCTACCTCCTGCACTGGATTTGGTCAGCCAAGATCTCACACTAACACCTCCTGCACTGGGTTTGGCCAGCCAGGATCTCACACTAACACCTCCTGCACTGGGTTTGGCCAGCCAGGATCTCATCCCACCACCTCCTTCACTGGGTTTGGCCAGCCAGGATCTCATCCCACCACTTCCTTCACTGGGTTTGGCCAGCCAGGATCTCATCCCACCACCTCCTTCACTGGGTTTGGCCAGCCAGGATCTCATCCCTCCACCTCTGCAGCTCAAATATCCACATGCACATCATGGCCCCACCTGGGACCCAGCTTCCATCAGACTGCAAAAACTCCACCAGAGTCTCCAGACACCTCTGCCTGCTTGTGTGATGGGGCAGACCCACAGGTTTATTCCATCTCCAGTGTCCCCAACGCCCCCCAGGATCCACCCATGCATTCCATACTCCCACGGGGAGGAGAGGCGGTTCTGGAGAAGGTGCTGCCAGGATGCCATGGAGGCACTAACACGCTCATCCCCCAGGTCCTGGCAGTTACCTTGGGGAACCTCTCCTTGTAGACATGGTTCATCATCACCACCTCATTATCGAACGTTCCGCTCGTCCGTCCAGGGCTGCAGAGGGAGGAAAATGGTGCTGTTATGAGGCTCATGTCATTTACATCTATGCAAATAGTCCCTACCCCTGGAGAGCAGTTTGTTCCCTCCTCCTAAGTCCTGATTCCAAGTGGTTAAAGCTCATCCAAGTGGAGTCATCATCTTTGGGCCAGCACTCCCAGCAGCATCCCTCCCACTGGAGGTCCCTGGGATGTGGTCTAGGGAAGCTTAACTGCCCACAGACGCAGGTCCCCAAACACAGGTCACTTGGAAATCCAGAGCTGAGAGGCTGTTCCATCAGCCACTTGGCTTTGAAGAATGAGCTCATCCTTTCCTTCCTCTGGATCCCACAGCTTCTCGCCATTGTTGCCCTTTTTGCTGCTCATCAGCAAACAAAAAACGCAACCAAACCTCATGGTGGACACAGAAACCTTCATTAAACAGGGTTTTCCTCCTTCCCTCACCCAACACTGCCCCTCCCAGGGCTCTGCCTGGTGTTCCCGTTATGCAAAGCAAGTCACAGGAGCAGCCAGCAACTCATTAACCACTATAAAATAATAAACACGGTGATTAAAACCAGCCCCAGCTCCAGCGCTGCCCCAGCCTTTGCTGTGCCAGCTGCAGAGCTGGCATCTCCTCAGTGAAAACCTTGCCACCTACAAAGCCCTGACAGATAATTAATCCCATTTTAATGAAATTTCGGCCGGCAACACGCCGGGCTGTGACTCTGCCTCTGGTAGCAAAGAGGGTCAGGAGATTTTTCAGAGGGAAAAGAGGATTTAACCAAAACACCCCCTGCAAGAAGCACAAGCTTCTGGTGCTGGACAGTGTGGGTGGCTCACTGCACAGGGCGCAGTCTTGGAGCAGCAACATGGAGCTCAGCAGGTCCAGCCAAGGGTCAGCCCACACAAGGCTATGGCCACTGGCTCGATGCTCCCTCCGAATTTCCCTCTCTCACAAATGCCTGTTCACCTGCACTCCTTGGGGGTTTTTTTTGCAGGGCAAACACCAGCCCCAGAAAACAAAGGTGATGTTTTCTGGTTCAAGCCCAGAAATGGGATTTTTGTTTTTTAACAGTAGGTCAGTCATACAACGATGGCCACTGCTTGGGCTTCTGCTTGGTGGTCCCCTCCTCGCCACCAAAATCATTCAGACAGCTGAGAGGAGGCTGAAAACCAACTACTGTAGAACAAATCCCACTTTCTCCGGCTTCAGCCCCAGGAGACAGGCATTGCCTGCTGCCAGGAGAGCAGTGCCACGTCCCAACAGCCGAGAGAAGATGCTGAGAACCAGACCTGAATGCCCATGGAGCTTAGGATCACAGAATCATGGAATAGTTTGGGACACCTTCCACCAGGCCAGGTCGCTCAGAGCCCCATGCAACCTGACCTTGAGTATTTCCAGGGATGGGGCACCTACAACCTCAAGCCGAAGTTTCTCCACTTCCCTGCAAGGAGCAAACCCATACCAGGGTTCGGGACAGGCTTAGCAGGACCGGGACACCCCAGGAACAGCTCGTGAGAGGGCAGAGGATGTGCCAGCACCCAGTGTATTGTCCTGGCAGCTCCGTGGGCGCCTTCCCACTGCGGGTGCCCCACCTGAGGCTCCTGGATCGTGGGCGCAGGCAGGGCGAGTGCCTGCCCTCCTCGTCCGTGACGCTCTCCGTACTGCGGAAATGCTTAGAAAGGAAATGCAGCTCGTCGGGGGTGGGCTGGTACGGCAGCTGGTGCAGGCGCTCCTGGGAGGATGAAGATGACTGGGAAGAGAGAGAGGGATGCAGGAGATCAGGGCGTGGCTCCGTGCTTCCCGGTGTTGGGGTGGGAACCAGCAAGCCCACGAGGGAAGCATCCCCTGGAGCCTCCTAGGAGGCTGGAAACACTGACAGGCAGCATGGTCTGGGCTTGGGAGGGTGAAATGTGGCGAGGGGCAGTCTGGGGAGGTGTGCAGTGCCCACTCCCAGCCCAGACTCTGCAGTTCTCTCACTCCGTCTGCCTCCACTGAGCCTCATCCCTTGTAACTCCAGCATCCCAGGCAGCTCAGTCCTGTCACACCCAGGGATACTGTAACTCCCAGGGATGCTCTAATGCCCAGGGATGCTGTAACCCCAGGGACGCTGTAACCTTAGGGCACAGTAATTCCCAGGGATGCTGTAACCCCAGGGATGCTCTAATGCCCAGGGATGCTGTAACCCCAGGGATGCTGTAACCCTAGGGCACAGTAACTCCCAGGGATGCTGTAACCCCAGGGATGAAGTTAACCCAGAGATGCTGTAATCCCAAGGACACTGTAACCCCCAGGGATGCTGCAAGCCTTTAGCCCAGCCCTATTACTGTCTTAAAAGCTCATTTGGGAAGCAGGATGCAGCTAAAGCACATGGTCCTTTAGAACCCAGCACCACGGGGCTCAGGAGGCATTTCACCAAAAAATCATGGGGTTTTAGGATCTCATCTACTACCACGAGAAAGCAAACGTTACCGAGACCGTGGAGCTGGGGGTGTTGGTCCCATAGCCAGAGGAGGGTAACGAAGCCAGTGACCACCTTCTGCCATCAGCCCTGCGAGTGCAAACGTGACCATCACATACAGGGAAAAAACCCAGCATCCAAATGTCAGTCAACAACATCAGAGCCAAACGCTGGGGAGCAGGACACAGGCGTGGCGTGAGGAATAAAGCCCTGAAACCTTGTTTCAGAATGGGCTGAAGCTGGGTGAAATAAGGGGTTTGCAGGTGCGGGGGGCTGTGCTGCAGCCGCGGTGTGCAGGGACAGTGGCAGCCAGCAGGGTCACTGCGAAGGGACAGCGCTGGGGCTCCCTCGGATCCGTTTCCCACTGGGCAAAAAAAAAAACCCGCTTGTGAGAATCTGATTTTTAATTAGAGCAAAATTCAGCCTGCTGGGAGTTTTCTTGGTGAGAAACTGGGATTCCCAAAGACTCATCCTGAGACAGCAGGCGCCGGGGAGCAGAGCCTGGCCATAAACAGGAAGGGAACTGCTCATACGCAGGCGAATGCTTCCTCTCGGAGATGTTTCCGAGGGATGGGGACACGTCCAGGTCAAGACGAGGCCCTTCACCTCCCACTGCCATTTCCCGTGCGGGGTCAAGGACAGCAGGAGCTGGCAGGGTGCCACATCCAGCTCCAGCACTCGCAAACTCCTGACCCCACAGCCTGGCTGTTCCCTCCGTTACAAGCATGCCAAACCACCCGAGCGCCTCCGGCGTTTTTCCGTGCCACGATCGATGGGTTAGAATCAGCCACCCGCCCTCCATGTGTGCAGTTAATTAATTAGTTAAACAGGGTTTTGGTGGCTGCATCTGGAGTGGCGTGGGCTGGGGAGGGGAGGCAGCAGGATCTGCCTCTGTGGGGACCTGGATGAGCATCTATCCCCAGACTGTTCTGAGAATCCATCAGGAGCACTCAGGTGGGGCTGAACATGTGGCCAGGGGTGATGTGATGGGAACAGAGATATTTCTGCTCCCAGAGCTGCAGGGAGCCCTGTCCTGGTGCAAAATTTCCCACCCAGGGATGCAAACAAAGAATCACAGAGTCCTAGATGGGATTGTGTTGGAAAGGACCTCAAAGACCCAGTCCCACTCCCTGCCATGTGCAGAGACACCTTCCACTTGACCAGGTTGCTCCAAGCCCTGTCCAGCTTGGCCTTGAACACTTAGAAAAGAAGGTCTGTGATGATGTGGAGCAGACACCTCCCCAAAATGCAGCCCCAGCCCTGGTACTTGCCTGTCAGTCCGAGGAGCATGGCTGGGGTGGTGGGAGGAACCAGTCATGGCAGAGCAAACACCACCAGGCCAGAAACCAGGCAGAAGAAAAGCAAAAACAAAAGCAAAACAAGTCACTTGAGATCAACAGAACAGTTCCCTGGTCGGGGAATGATCTTTACTAGTGAATATTTACTGCTCTGGGACTGGGGTTGGGAGCTCACCTGCGAGCGAAGGGGAAGTTGATGGAGGTGCTGGCAGAGAAGTTCCGTGGGCTGTCCAAGGGACTGCTCCCAGCTGCAGGGAGAAAAGGGGAAAATTCATCCTGAAACCCACCTCAATACAACATCCAGGGGTGTTTTGAGTTGTTCCTTCAGGGGAAAGAGTGTTTAAGTCACTTCCCAACCTATTTCCCCCCTGGAAAAGGCACCTGGCAGCCAGCAGCCAGTCCACTGCTTCTAACAGGGTGCTGAAGCCATCCAAAATATTCGGGTAGTTTTGGGAGATGCTGAACCCATCCCGCTGGGTTGGGTTGGGAGATGCTGAACCCATCCCTTACCTGTTGGCACGGAGAGAGGGGACAGAGGCCGCGAGAGGGTCGGAGAGGGGGTGCCCACCACTAAGCTCTTCCTATTGCTGCTTCGGCAACTGGGGAAGGAAAAGAGGGAATTAATTTAGGGAATCGATGACAGCCAGAGCTGGACGGGCTCAGGCACGTAAGGATCTGCTTGCACGTGAATTCCTGTGCCAGGGAACACGGCTGCTGTCACCCCACTGATTACGGATCTCCTGCCACGGGAAAGATCCATCCCCAGCTCTGGAGCTGCTGGAGATGGGCTGACAGGGTTATTTTTAACAAAGAACTGTCTCGTCAAGGTCCCACTTCTGGTTTTGGCTCGCTGGGGAGGGCAGAGGCAGGCGGCCCCTTGGGCAACAGCCCCAGGGCAGGAAGAGAAAAAGGGATGTAAAACAAGGAAGTGATGGAAATGCCAAGTGGCCACAACCTGACCTTCTCCGTTGCATGGAAAATGCCCCCAGTTCCTATAAATCTCCCTGCCCCTGGTGGTCCCCATGTCACAGCAGAGAGGACAGTCCCAACCCCCTGAGACTTTGCAGTGTCACCAAGAATTTGTGGGAATTTTGCCCCAGCTGGGCCATGTTCTGTGCAGCAGCAGGAGGGAGCCACGTGCACCAGCACCAGGTGAAAAGCAGCACCAGCACCCTGACACCCCAAAACTCCCCAAAAAATCCCATCCTGGTACCACATACCACAGAGCATCTCAGCAAGGCCACATCCACAAGCGCTGTGTCCTCATATCCCCGTCTCCATTCCCACCCTCCCAACTCACAAGGTTTCAATCCTCACAGGAATTTTGTTTTTCCTTTCCTTTCAGCCCTGAGTCCAAGGCTGCCTTGCAAGAGTGGCTCAGCCTCGAAAATTCCCATTGCTGCAGCCCCACTCCTGTCGTACCCCACTCCCACATTTCAACCCCGTTTAAAACACGATGGACTCATTTAAGTTCTCCTTCACTCTGCCAAGAGGAAACTGTGAATATCCACGGCACAGAGCAGAAGCTCAAGCACGAGGACAACCCTCCCCTTCCTCTATTTCCGCTTCCTCAGGCTGCAGGTTCCACAAAGACACCGAGAGTTTCCTCAGCGAGCTGGGAACAGGAACCCACACAGGTGCTACTAATTACAGGGCATCGTTTAACATCACACCACGGCCACAAGCACCCACAGCCCTGAGGGGATGAACTGGGAGCGAAGGGATTCTCCACGGACCCCAAAAACAGAAGCGAGTGGCAGATGTGGCATGGAGGGTGTAAAGGACAGTGATTCACAGCAGGTCCCTCCAGGTGGATGCAGAAGGCCCTGATGAACAGCCAACACCAGCAAGGCATGGTCAGAGCTCTACACGTGTGGTCAGAGCTCCAAACACACGGGCAGAGCTCCACACGCATGGACAAAGCCCTGCACGTGCGGTCAGAGCTCCACACCCGACGTCCAGCACCCCTCACCTCCCTCTGGCATCTCCCTCCTGCACAGCTCCTCCTGCTCTGGTTCAGTGGGGCTAAAACCAGGAGCCCCAACTCTTTTGAAGGTCTCAGCCACCAGGGAAGCTGCTTGGGGTCCCCCAAACCCCTCCTCTGCACCTCCCTGCACCCAGGATGAGGGGTCTCTGGGTGTCCCCCCGGGACAAACATCCTGTGACTGATCTGAGCTCCCCTGGAGGGCTCAGAACTTTCCTCTGAGCACCCAGGCTGAGCTGAGATGTCGGGGGGGAGACAGAAACCTTTCCCTCCCTGAACATTTATCCCTTCCTAGAGTCACAGAATCCCAGAACGGTTTGGGTTGGGAGGGAACTTCAACATCATCCTGTTCCACCCCTGCCATGGGCAGAGACACCTCCCACTGTCCCAGGCTGCTCCAGCCCTGTCCAGCCTGGCCTTGGGCACTGCCAGGGATCCAGGGGCAGCCACAGCTGCTCTGGGCACCCTGTGCCAGGGCCTGCCCACCCTCCCAGGGAACAATTCCTTCCCAATATCCCATCCAGCCTACTCTCTTTCCTGCCTCCACTGTTTGATTTTCTCACTTAAACACGGGTTTGAACCGCAGTTAGAGCTGCAAACTCACAGCCCAGCACCCACAGCCTCGGCTGCTGCCGGCTCCGTGTGCCGGATGGGAAACCGAGGCAGAGTGAGCAGCCCTGCCCCACCACCACAGTGGCACAGGAAGAGGTTTAGGAACCAGGAGGGCTGCAAAGAGCTGCCAGCTCTGGCATTGCTTCACTGCCAGCCCTGCCACAGGGACCGGGGTGCGCGTGCGTCTGTGTCCTGCAGAGGGGACAGCCCAGGGGACGAGGGGCTCACCTCTCCTCCCTCGGTTTCATTTTGCAAGTGAAAACAAACCTTTAGTGAAGCAAGTTCCAGTAATGGTGACACAGAGCGAGGCCGACGTTTCCTGTTTCCGCGCGCTCCACCCTCGGCTCCCACAACCATCTTGAGCCACTGTAACCCCCCTCCGCCTGACACATCATCTACAGCTGGTTCCCATCCTTCCCGCACGGAAACCTCGGGCTAGAAACAAGCCCCAGGGCACAGACGAGCTGCCGAGCTCCGATGGCAGGCGCTGGGGCTGCTGCCCGCTCTGCCTCCATCACCTAATTGCACGTTTGGTACCAAAAATGGAGTGGAAAATCGCTGTCAGCATCTCCCGCGCGGCTCGTGCTGAGGCTGCCTTGGCTGTGGCGCTGCCGCTGCCATCCAGCACTCGTTTCAAGGGATGTGGAACGTGTGTGACAGCCAGTGTGACCCCAAAGCCTGGAGCAAAATCGCGTGTCACCCGTCGGGAGGCTGCCTGTGAGGAGGAACCGGCATCTCCCAGCGCCTGCCGGCACCGCACCGGCCTCGGCTCGGGATGTGCGGAGCCAGGAGATGGAGCAGAACCCGGCAGCTCCACTGAATCCTAGAGTATCCTGAAGCTGGAAGGGATCCACAAGGATCACCGAGCCCAACTCCTGGCCCTGCACAGGACACCACCCCAACAATCCCTCCCTGCGCCTGGGAGCGTTGTCCGAACGTTCCTTGAGCTCAGGCTGGGTACCATGATCAGTTCCCGGGGAGCTTCCCGCGGGCGCTTCCCTGGAGCTCGGGGAAGGGCAGGATGCGGCTGCACAGCGCTGAGGTCTCAACCGGCAAATGGCTCTGCCAGCATCTGGGCGAGCGGGGACGGGGGGCTCGGGGTCAGGACGGTGGAACACCGAAGGTCGGGCAGGGCAGTGCACAAAGGGGCTGCAGTTCCCGCTCCTCTCCCGCGGGATCCGCCCCTAAAACTTCCCAGGACAGCAGAGCAACGTGTGCCAGACGCTGGCCTGGTGCCGGGCACTGCACGCAGGTGAATCCGAGGCAGAAAACAGCCGGTTTGGGACAAAGTGGGTGCGGGGTGGCGGGAGCAGGGCGGGGTCGGGCGGTGATAAGGGAACAGGAGCAATCTCAAAGGGCAGAGCAGGCGGCTCCGCTCCTGCTGCGTGACTGAGAGCACGTGTCTGTGCTCCCAGCTCCCTTCCTCGCCGGCTCCATATCCCCCAACAGCTCTAATGTGCCTGGAGATTTGGGGAAGTGCCATGGATCACCACGTCCTGGGAAAAAAATCGCCTTCCAGCGGGATAAATTCATGGTCTAACTTTGAAACATGCTGAACCAAGCAGCTGCATCCCGAGTTCTCCACGACATTTGTCCTCCATGCCTTGTGACAGCGCTGAACTCGGCTGCCTCCAGGGATGGGGCTGGGAAAGGGCTGGAATGGGGCTGGGATGAGGACCAGGGTCTGGGTGGTGAAATGCAGCACGCTGCCTGGCAGAGACCCCACCACATCCTCACTCTGGCCCCTCATCCCACTCCAGCCGAAAGCCTGGCACTGCGAGTGCTGCTATGAACCCACCCTGGAGCACCAAGCAACGCATCAGGCACCTCCCAAGAGCAAAATCCCAAATCCTCAAAGGGAACCACAGGGTAACAAGTCGGGTATAGACTTATTTATTTCTTTGCACTGCAAAAAAGCCTCAAGAAACTGCCCGGCACCCTGGGGTGCATCCCTGTGCCACGGGTTCCCGGTGGTGGGTAGGAAATTTTACCTGTTAGGTCTGCTGGGCTGTTTTCCTGTGGTGTTTGGGGCTCTTTTCCTGTGGTGTTTGAGGTGTGAAGAGCCACAGGCAGCATCCACGGAGAAGGAGAACCCCGTCAGCATCGACCCACCGGCTCTCCTGCCCTGCGCCGGCCATCTCCGCATCCCCCCACGGGAAATTAGGATCCCTCAAACCTCTTAATCCCACTAAATAACATCATATGCTTTCTGTTAAATAGGCCAGAGCGGTCCTCACCGTGGATTCTAGGAATCTCAATGAAAGAGGAGCAAATCCTCTGCCCTTCACGAGAATTACAGCCTCATCATGCTGAGCTGGAGACAGATGACTGCCTAGATCATCTTTCCAATTACACATCTCTCCCAGAGCCCCCCCCGGCTCGGCCAC
The DNA here is from genome assembly GCA_013397975.1 of Machaerirhynchus nigripectus. Taxonomy (NCBI): domain Eukaryota; kingdom Metazoa; phylum Chordata; class Aves; order Passeriformes; family Dicruridae; genus Machaerirhynchus; species Machaerirhynchus nigripectus. The sequence goes on along the minus strand of VZRQ01000013.1, from coordinate 388,879 downwards.
CCCACACTGGAAAACCCCATCCAGTGCCTTTTCTTAATTATTAAGGGTCCTCTCGGCCCATCCTCGTGCACCGGCAGCAGGAATTCCCACAGCCCAGGTGAGGCAGGCGCCTTCCAGGGCTGGGCTGGGATGGGATGGGATGGATACATTTGCTAAGCAACCGTGTTGCTTCGTGCCAGCTCACACTGACACTGAGAGACACCGACAATGGGAATCTCTCTGCTCTGCCTCCGCGCTGGCTTCAACACCTCTGCTACACAAAGCCTTGGGAGGGTTTTAAGCCTGAGCCAGCTACAGCACCCCAAACCTGCAGGATGGAGGTCCCAGCCTCCAGCACCTATGCCTGGGGGGCTCAGTGGGTGGTCTGTCCCCCTCCTCGGGGGGACACGTCCCACCAGCCTGCCTGGGTCAGGCCTGGCCTTGCACCTGGAGACCCGGGGTAGCCCCCCTTGCACCCCATTTATGCACCCCCCACCACTGCCCCAGCCCTGCTGCCAAAGGGGTGGGAGTTCTTTGCCCCCCTGGAGCCCTGGACCCTTCCCACCCCTCCAAGCACCCTGGGGACCCTCATCCGGGTTCAGGCCATGTGCCACATGGGATCCATCCCATCAGTAGCGTCCACCTTGGCACAGCAGGTCACAGGGGTATTTCCCCCGTCATACATGTAGGATACTCCCCCTCCCC
>VZRQ01000013.1:360132-370221 GCA_013397975.1 Machaerirhynchus nigripectus | reverse complement strand
CCCCCCCCCCAAAAAAAACCCCAAGCATTGCTGGTACAGGCATTCCAGCAGGGAAGGGGCTGCAGGGCCCACAGCTGGACAAATGGACACATGTGGACAGAGAGCCGCCGGCCACAGCTGGGCTCAGCTTGTTTTGAAAGTCACGGGTATTTCAGCGCCGGCGTTTTGCAACCATTCGGTGTCACAACAACAACAACAACTCGGTTCTACTTCGCAAACAGGCCCCGGGGCCGCCCCGGCTCTTTTCCTGCTCACGTCAGCTGCAACAGCCTCACCCGGGCCAGGGCTATTTCCAAACCCAGCCACGGGAAACGACTTGAAGCAGCACCGAAAGTGAATATTTCAACTATTCCCCCCACCGAGAGGGGCTCGGAGCTGCCCCCGGGGCGGCACAGGATGCTCAGATCACTGCAAAACCCCGCCGGGATGCTGCGAGCCCCAGCACGCCAGCCGGGAGAAGTGGCTGAAAAACCATCTTCTCCCTGCCCGGAACGGCCGGGCCGCGGCAGGAAGCATTTTCCTCCCCGCAGTTTGAATGTTCTCGGATGGCTGCGCTCAGAGCCGGCAGCCCCAGGGGCAGCTCAGCCGCTGGCACGGCCGGAGCTTTCCAGGCTTTGGCAGCTGCAAAGCCACAGCTATTGAATTATGGGGTGGGTTTTCTTTTTTTTGGTCTTGTTTTGTTTTTTATTTCAACGGAAACTTTATAACAATGGCAAAAGAAGTCATAAACTCAGGGTGTCGGGAGGCGGGCGGCCGCCTCCGTGCGCTTCCCTGGGTATCGGGTGATCAGGAAGGGGAGGACGCTGCGCCCTTATCGGCACACGCGTTCCCTGCCCCCTTGGAAGCGGAGCCGGCCAGAGGTTTTGCAGCATAAACATATTTTGCTCAAGCAGGCGGCCAGAGTTGAGCTAAGGACAACTCGATAACCAGAGAGCCCCCAAAAAATCGCCTTTTTACAGCAGCCTCCCCCATCTGTCTCATCCCAGAGCGAGCCGCCAGCCCGGCTGTGCAGCGATAAACAGGACCAAGAGCAACCCCCCTTCTCCCAGATCCGCTCCCAGGGTGTTTACCAGCTCTCTTTGCAGGCAGATTGACTCTCCCTCATTTTTTCACACGCCAAAACCGCCGGGAAAGCGGAGGGAACCGGCTCGAGCCCCTCCGGGACCGTCCGGCAGTGCCGCCGCCGCCCTCCCCACCGGCACTGCCCGGCGCAGCCACCTCCAACCAGCCGGGACCCCCCGGGCTATCGCTGCCTCCATCGCTGGGCCGGGATGCGGTGGCATTTACACAGCTGCTCAGCAGGAAAATCCCTCTCCCTGCTCCACATAACCCCTTGCATTTAAAGATAACCGCCTTCGGGCTTGCTAACGAGGTCGGGAAATGGGGAAGGGGTTCACTGCAGGCTCCTGGTGATGTGTGGGCATCCCTGCGAGCTGGCTTGGACCGTTCTCCCCCCAAGCTGAGCTTGGTCTGAGTTTGTTTCTTTTTTTAATCAGCTCAAATTTGCTGCCTCTTGCAGGGTGACAGGGAAGAAAAAAGAGCACAACCCGGTTTCTGAAGACTTTGAGGTTGGGGCGTGGGAGGAGGGATCAGAGGCGTGGGGTTTGACAGGGCTGCCCGACCACGCCTGCCCTGGAGCAGGGCTGAGGTGACAGGGAGCAGTGAGGGTGACAGCCCCGCGCTCCTCGCCTCTCAGCTGGGGACAGCTGTGTCCCCACTGACACTCGGAGCGGCTCAGCAGTGACCGTGGTGCCACTCGCTCCTCCCTGCTGCCAAATGCCGCATGAACCGGGTTTTATCTGCGGGGGTCAGGGCTTGGGATGTCACCGTGCCACATCCCCCTGGACGTGCCGGGGCCGCGCACCCACCCGGGGCTGGACGGGGGCTTCTCTGCGATTTGTGAAGCGGCGCCTGGGAGCGACGGCAAACCCAGCCGGGGCGTGGAGCGGCGCTGGGAGCAAAGTCCCATCGCGCCACATCCCTGGCACAGGGCACGGCCGTGGCACCCGCACATCGCAGCCCGTCCCCGCGCGTGGCGTGGGAGCCGTGCCCCGTCCCCGGCTGTCCCCAAGCTCCCTGTTTGTGTGCCAACACATCACGTGCCGCCGCTGGATGACCCGGGAAGGGGGGGGGGGGTTTTATCTTTTTAGTGTTGTTGTTTTTTTTCGAACAAACCCAAAATATTTGCGTCCCCACGGGGACGGCTCCGGGTCACTGGGCATGGAACGCCACACCGGGGTCCCGGCGGGAGAGGAGACACCCGGCTCCGTGGGGAGGGTCCGGTGCCGGCGGCTCAATCCCTGGCGCGGTCCCCAATGTTTATACATAGACATGTTTGTGCGCGGCACCGGCCCCTTCCTCGCTCCCAAACAACTGGAGAAAAGTCAAAAAGTCATAAAAATTTTCCATTGCCCGAGGAAGGGAGGGAGCGAGGAGTGACTGCGCAAGGGGCTGGGCAGTGCCAAGAGCGAGGGACCCCAAATGAGGGGTCGGACCTAAAAACCCAAGGGGTTGGGTTTGATACAGTGAATAAAGGTGGAGGTTTGCTGCAAAGACAACACCAGCAAACCCGCCACCATCGGGGTTTGTGGGGTGTCCCGGTGATGCCACCATGATGCTGGCACGGTGCTCACAGGGGACGGGACATGTGGCACGTACAGCACGGCCATCCGGCTGCTCCAGACCGCGGGTTCTGGCATTAAAAAAATCCGGTTTGGAATAAAGAAGCCTGCGGTTTCTCCGCAGTTTTCCCCCGCACCCGGAGGGGCTCGCTGCCCGCACCAGGCTGGGGAAAAGCTGCGATTCCTGTCGAGCCGGCGGGGAAAGCCCCGGCGCAGGGATGCGGGGACTTTGCCTGCGGTTTCCGTGGGCGGGAGCAGCTCCGGCAAACAGGCGGCTGAGTCAGCGGGCGGAGGGCGGCCGCGATGCCGCCCCGGCATGTCGGGGTGCACGGCTGCTTCCCGGAGCCCTGGCACAGCTCTGACGCATGAAGGGGAGCCTCAGAGTCCCAGACCTCAAAGATGCTGCCAGAGCCAAACCATGCCGTCCTCAGCCCTGGTGCTTCTGCAGCGCCGGAGGTTGGAGCAAACCCAAAGCAAGGCCTGGTGCTGCTGGGGACTGTGATTGTCCCCGTGGTGCTCAGGGACCCTGTGACCCGGGGCTGGGCAGGTTCCCGTGCTCATGAGCCCCATCAGCACCGACTGTTGTTCCGCAGGGTGCGAGTGCTGCGAGCCCAGCATCCCACCGGCGCAAAGATGCTGAATTCGGGCAGTGCCTGAACCCCGACCCCAGCCCAGGGACACAGTGGGGCATCCCCCTTCGGCCAAAACCCAGATTTATCATCACCGACCGTGTAAACACAGCAGCCCCCGGTGGGTGCCCCTCGGCAGGTTCTGGGGTGAGCTGCACCCCGCAGGCCTTAGCCCAGCTGGGATGGGGGAAGGCGGTGCTTGTTTTGGGAGCTGGACGGGCGCCCGGGCCGGAGGCAGCAGCGGCGCAGCTAATCCCGGCCCTCGCAGGGCTGCGCCAGCCCCGGCACATTCTGTCCCTGCCAGCGCCGGGACGGCCACAAGCTTCGCGTGTCACCCGTCCCGCGGCACGGCCGCGCTGGCCCCCGCCACTGACCCCCCCAGGCCACAGGACAACAGCCTCAGCTGAAGGCTGTGCCCACCGCGATGGGACCGAGCATCCTCGGGGATGGGGAGGGCTGGGGGAAGGAGGAGCCCCTCAAAATGCTGCAGGAAGGGGCCGCAGGAGCGGGGTGTCCCAGCACCCTGCAGAGCCCCGAGCTGCAGTGGGGAGGGGGTTCCCAGCACCCCGGCGGCCGGGGCAGAGGGGTCCCAGTTTTGGGACTGAAAGGCAAAAATGACAGGACAGAGGAGCAGAGCAGGGGCTGGGGCTGGGTTTCCGTGCCCCTCGCAAGGAGCAGACTCTGACGGACGGTCTGGGCAGCATTTTCCAGCGCACGGGGCCAAGAGCTATAAATAATGCCGGCACTGTAACTGCATCACGCGCCTCCTGCCCGGGGTCGGGTCTCGGTGCTGCCGCGGCATCGCCGCGCAGGGCACGGGGCCGTTCCGGCTCAGCGGACCCCCAGGGAGCCCCAAACCCCCGTGCCAATAAACCTGGAACAGCCCGGGCTGTTCAATCAGGACTTTGGAGCCGGGGCAGATAAACAACAGAAGGTTGGAGGGAGCACCGGCAGCGCTGCCAGCCGTTGTGAAAGCACAGCCTGGAAGGGTCTGCACCGTGCCCCGGCTCCAAATGTCCAGACGAGGTATTTTTAGCCCCTCCAGGATTCAGGATTCAGGAGTGCAGCCCTTTCCTGGAAGGAGCCCCCAGCCTGGCCATGCCCCCCCACCTCGCTGCGCTACTGCCCGACTGCACGAGAAAAACCTGGAAGAGTCTACAAGAATCCCTGTTGGAGAGATCGCTCCCACAGGGGCCCCGGGAGCGCTGCCCACCGGCGTTGGGTTCCCGGGCCCGGCCTGGCCTGTCCCCGCCACCGGGTGACGCGGTTTCGCAGGACAGACACGGGGTGCCGGGCGCTCACCTCCCCCTCCAGCCCGGGGAATAAACATCCCCTTGTGCAGCCGGGGCAGATGATCCGGGGCTGACCAGCAGCCCCCGGCCATCCCTGCTGCTCGGCACAGAATGGCTCCCTTGTGCCAGGCTGGAATCAGCCTGGTCACAGGGGTGCAGCGCTGTGCTTCGTGTCCCCTTTGATGTCACCAAAAAACCCCCGAGAGGCCACGCAGCCCCGGCCACGGCTGCTGCTGCCAGCGGCAGATCCAGACACAATCCCCCCAAACGGGGGGATGCAAATTCCCTGTGAGCCCGGTTAATCCTCCCCCAGGAAAAATTAATCAGAGCACCAGGGATGCCAAATAAAGATCAGATTTGAATAAAGGTTGCAGGAGCACCAGGTTCTCGCAGGCAAACACAGGGACAAGTTCTCTCCCATGGCCCAGGGCAGGAGCACGTGCTCTGATGCAGCTGCGGGGCTGAGCAGCTCAGCAAACAAAAAAAATAAATAAAGGGGGGGGAAAAAAATCACATTCCAGTGGCAGTATTTTTAAGCAGCACAGTCAGTGGAAGAGGAAACTGAAGCCCTGATTCAAGCCCTGCCTCGCACGCACCAAGATTTGCCATGCCCAGCAGAGATGTGGAGCACAGAAATGCTGTGAAAAACCAAATTCCAGCCCAAGGAAGCAGGTGAAGGAGCCTCACTGCTCTTCCCACTCAGCAGCAGTTCCCAGCCCGCACAGCATGGGGCTGATCCAAACCTTCCTTGGGCCTGGCTGAGCCAGCTCAGGAGTGTCCCAGCTCCCAGCTGGACCTGCTGGGTCCCTGCCAGGCTTCCAGGATGGAGGAGAACGTGTCTGTCCTCTCAGAGTCTGGACACAAAAAGGAAGCAAGTGTGGAAAAATACAACAGGTTTGCTCGCAGCCCTGCATCCAAAGTAAGGGGGAAAGTGCCAAAAGTGCACAGATGTGGAGGAGCTGGAGGCTCAAGGGACCAATCCTGCTGGAGGGCAGTGCTGGCCAAGTGACCCAGTTAATCCCAGCGCAGGACTGGGCACAGGGTGGAGCTGGGTGCCTGCAGGGCAGTGAACAGAGGGCAGGGAGCACTCCCACATCCCAGCAGCCACAGTGTGGCTCCAGACAACGGGAAGCAGGAAGAGGAACAGAAAATGATCCAGGCAACAGTTTGGTTTAAAGAATTTATTTCAGACAAAAAATTCCCCACCAAAAAAGTTGTACAAAAAGAGTAGAGACAAAGAGTGGTCATTACAAAAGTGATCACAGATAGAAAAGACTCATCTGAGCAACCCCAGCACAGAGCCCAAGGCACGCTGGCTTTGGTTGTGCACGGCCAGGGATCGTCTCAGGGAGGGAATGCAAAGTCCTCGGCACCCAAACTCTGCTCAGGTCCCCCTGCAGCGAGCGGGGTCAGCCCCTGGCACACTCTTAAGGCTCCTCACAACATCCAGCTCACCACTGCCACGCTGGTTCCCACCCCAGTGAGCACAGGTTGCTGCTGTGTCCTCATCCCACCAGGGCCCCTGACCTCTCTATGGGCGCAGCATCAAGGACTCCCAGCCCTGAAGGATTCATCTCAACTCCACATCTCCCATCAGCACCTGTGGCTGCCACCAGCCTTGGACTGTGCTTCCCTCTTTCTTCTTGGCCACCAGCCACAGCTCCAACCCCCTGTGCTGGTACCAGTTTGGGGGCTGGCTTCAGCCCCATCATGGGGGAGGTGCTGACATGCAGGAACCAGCTTTCCTGCTCTCGGTAAATGGCACCAAAACACTGCCACAGATCACAAATTCATCCCCCAAGTCCTTGAATCAGCCCTTGGAGGCCTTTAGAGTTTAGTTAAGTGGCTCAAACCATTCCCCCCGCAGGCACGCACAGGCTTGTGGCAAAGATTATCAGCAGTGGCTGAGGCCTCTGCTTCATCCAGCCAGAAAAGGACCTCTCACTGCCTTGGGGACCTGCAGTCCTGGCGAGCCACAGGCAAAGGGCTGCACCTGCAGTGCTCTGGGGCCCAACCCTGAGCAGCGTCCAAACATTCTCCAGTAATCCTGAGAAACGCCTTCAAGCTCCCGTTTTCCACACCAGGAGCTGAGAGAAGTTTTCGGAGCGCGGCACTGCAGGCAAGGGGAGAGCAATCTCGGCACGTATTCCCTGTTCTAACCCCAAAATCCCGGGGCAGTTACGAACCCTCCGTGTCCTGCCCAGCCACACACGGAGCCGCCCCACACCGCCAGCCCCTCGTGTTCTCCTACCCTGCCCGGGGCCGCAGCGCTGGCTCTGGGCCCGTGGGACAGTCACGACAGGAGTGGCCGAGGGCGGTGAGCGGAGTCGGGGTCTCACGTCCCCGTTTCCAGACCGAAGTGCTGTGAGGGTGCAAGCTGCCATCCCAAGGGATCATCACGCTGCCACACGCAGCCGATGCGCCCCTCTCAGCAGGTCATGCAGCGCGGGCGGATGCTGTCCGACGCGGGGTTTGGATCCACCTGCACGGCCAAATTCAGAGTCAAAAACCTCAGCAGTGGCACATCCCAGCCGCCCCCACCAGCCTCCCAGCCCAGAGGGATTAATCACCTCTGAATACAGCGGAGGGGGTCGGAAGCGGAATTCCTGGATGTAGGCGAAGAAGGGACCCTCCAGGATGTCCCCGAGTTCGCTGCGGCACGGAGGAGCCAAGCTCTGCTCAGCCTCTGGGCTGGACACGACTGCTGAGTACTCAGGTGGGGCTGAAGAGAAAGAAGAACCATCAGGGAATAGCAAACACTCTCCATAAATGGGGGACACGCAGGTAAAAGGGCTTCAAACCCACTATTTCCCAAACCCTCCCAGTTCCCTGAGGAAGGAACCCAGGAGATTCAGCACCACAACCAAAAAATTAGGTCAAAAAAGAGCAAAACTGGCCCAGTTGAGAACTTTGTCTGAGCCTTGCTGTCCTGAGCAGGGGGTTTATCCCAGGGAGAGGGAGATACTCACCCTCCAGCTGCTCCGGGATGGTGCTGAGCCAGTCCAGGTTGATGCTGTACTGGCTGCTGACGCTGGAGGTGCGGCTCCCGAAGGGATGCAGCGGGATGGTCCCGATGACAAGAGGCAGTTCAAGGAGCAGCTTGGACGTCCCAGGAATATCCACACAAACCTGCAGAGACAGAGAGCAGCTCAGCTGGTGGCATTCTCCCAGCCTGGAGGGGCAGGTATCTCCCCCGAGTTGGGCAGGAGGGAATTCCTGCAGAGCTCCTCACCTTCAGGGAGTATTCCACCTGGATGATGCGGCACTGGAGGATGGACGGCCCCACGGGCGGGATCTTCAGCGCCCGTCCGTGCCACACCTCCCGCTTCCCGGCCGGAATGGGGTCCCCAGTGATGCTGGTCACCACCGACTTCTTCTGCTTCTTGGTGCCGCGGGCGATGAAGGTCTGGGTCTGGATTATGGCCGCCTTGGGCACCACGGCGCGGCTCGTGCAGTTGTCGATCTCCGCGAAGATGGGGATGACCTCACCTGCCGGAACGGACACGCACACGTTGGAGGAGGTGAGCAGAGCCCAGTCCTGCCTCAGTCGATGGCTGCACAGGCCCACGGAGGGCTGGCCACGCTGTCTGACAGGGCAGGCACACGGGTTCACACCCCCACATCGGGGGGTGACTACAGCTCTCTGACTTCGTGCCAGCTCTCAGCGACCCAAACCCCCTCCTCTGGGCTCTGCCCACCGAGGTCCAAGGGCCCCAGCACCTGGTCTCACCTGGGGTGTAGCCTTTTCGGTCAATCTTGGCAGTCACAGAGACCTGGCCACGGTTGCAGTACCAAGCACGAGCAAGTTTCTCCTTAGCACCTGCCTGGGGAGCCTGGAGAAAAGGGAAATATTTAAGCTATTTAGTAACTAAAGATGAAACTCAAAGTAATCACCTCCCTGGCACCAAGAACCTGCCAGGGAGCATCAGCAACTTCTCAGGTATCTGATGCAAGAAGCTGTTGCAATGCATTAAAGTTTCCAAAAACAAAGAGGCACAGCTGACCTCTGCCCAGCCCAGCTAACGCTGGAGGGCACAAGTTACACGGGGGAAAATATTCCCTCTGGAAACCAGGCCTGCATTGTAATGCTGAAAGGGAGGCAGACACCTTCCCCATGGGCTTCCCGGGTAAGTTTTGGATGCCAGAGCCCCAGGGTGGAGCAAGGGGAGCTCACCAGCAGTGCAGGGGTGTTTATGTCGATGGGTTCAATCACAGTGAACTCCTTCTTTGCTTTCTTCACTGTCGACCAGGGTCTGTGCAGCTTGGCCTTCACCCAGTAGCGCACACTGCCGTGCTTCCCCTCGAAGGAGGTGGCCAGGGTCCTGGGCACGAGCAATAAACTATTTTAGAAAGGTTTTGCCCAAGAAAACCTCATTTTCAAGACGTCCTCTCCCCCCCAAAAATGCAAACTTACTCGGGGAGCTGGAAGGTGAAGGGGAACTCGTGCCTTCCTGCCTGCAGGACGGTGGCTTCACCATTGTCTGTGGGCAAAACAGATTGAGGAGGATTAGCTCCCTCCTGCAGAACTTCCTCCCTGGGTGAGTCCCAGAGATGTGCAGCACCCAGCAAGGAGCAGCACAAGGGCACAGTGATGTTTCTGCCAGGGCTGAGCTGCAGCAGCTGTGACACAGGAGCTGGGCACTGTCTGCATTCCACGCGTCTGCAGACACGCACGACCCAGGGGCACCTCCTCAGAGAACCTGACAGCTTCCCCAGGTGAGCTCTGCTCCATCCTACAGCCACCCTGCTCCACAGCTTTGGAGTAAGAGCCCAAGATGTCCAGCTGGAGGGAGAGTGGCCAGCCAAGCCCCCATGCCTCTCGAGATTTGCACCCCAGGGTTGGAGGGGACCTCTGGGGACCATTCAGGCCAAACCCCCCCTGCTCAAAACAAGCTCCTGAACCTCCACAGTTTTCCAACATTGCTTCCCTGCCACGAATAGCTCAGAGAAAAGGGGGAGTCTTGTGGGAAGCTGCCCCTAACCGAGGTGCCCTGCACAGCAGCAGAGTCCAGCTGTGCACCCCAAGATTTCGGGGTGCACCCAGAACGTGAGGTGTCTGCAGGGACCTAAGCAGCCCGTCCCCAGAGCACTCAGACCCTAAGGCACCCCACGCACCCAAATTTCGGCTTGTTGGCGTGTCATGCACCCAGCAGCCAAGCTGTCCCTGGCACCCAGATTTCTGCAGTTTCGGGGTGCCACGCACCCAGCATCGGCGGTTGCCCCAGGCACCCAGATTTGCAACCCAGCCCGCTGGGGTACGTGGAGCACCCAACAGCCGGGGTGTCCAGTCTGCCCCACACCCCCGTTGCTTCAGCTCCCGGGGTGTCCGGTGCCCCCACGCCCCCGCCGTCGCCGCCGACCGGGGGGCGCCGCACCCAGGGGGTGCCCCTTGGGCAGGGGATGCCGTACCTGGGGGTGCCATCAGCGTGTCGCGGTGGCTCAGAAACTCCACCTGGTCGCTGTAGCTCTGCGTGTAGGCGGTGCTGGAGCCGGCGCTGCGGGACTCGGTCCAGTGGACGCGGGCAGCGCCCACCGCCCGCAGCCGCA
>VZRQ01000013.1:280917-345784 GCA_013397975.1 Machaerirhynchus nigripectus | reverse complement strand
GCGTGTGGTTCGGGAGCTCCCGGTGCTCCGTTTCGGTCAGTGCCCCGCGGCTGCGGGACGCCCCCACCGCGCTCCCGTTACCGGCCGGTTCCGCGCCCCCGCCGCCGGCTCCTCTCCGCGGCCGCCGTCCCGGCGCTGCAGCCCGGCCGTGCCGGGCCGGGGACCGCGCTGCCCGTGCTGACTCGTCGGTTTTGTCTCGCAGAGCGGCCTCAGCACTATGTCCGTCAGCAGCCACGAGAACCGGAAATCCCGCTCGAGCTCCGGCTCCATGAACATCCACCTCTTCCACAAACCGGGCCACGCCGACAGCCTCCTCACCCAACTGAACCTGCTCCGCCAGCAGAACCTCTTCACCGACGTGGTGCTGCGGGCGGGGAACCAGAGCTTCCCCTGCCACCGCGCCGTCCTGGCCGCCTGCAGCCGCTACTTCAACGCCATGTTCAGCGGGGGCCTGAAAGAGAGCAGAGATGCCGAGGTCAACTTCCACGACTCCGTGCACCCCGAGGTGCTGGAGCTGCTGCTGGACTACGCCTACTCAGCCCGGGTGCTGATCAACGAGGAGAACGCAGAGTCCCTGCTGGAGGCCGGGGACATGCTGCAGTTCCAGGATATCCGGGATGCTTCGGCTGACTTTCTGGAGAAGAATCTCTACCCTGGGAATTGCCTGAACATGCTGCTGCTGTCCGATGCCCACTGCTGCGAGCGGCTGCTGGAGCTGTCCTGGAGGATGGCCTTGGCCAACTTCACCTCGCTCTGCAAGACTGAAGATTTCCTCCGACTGCCCAAAGACAAGCTGCTGGAGCTGGTGGAGAGCGAGGAGCTGGAGGTGGAGGACGAGACGCTGGTCTATGAAGCTGTTATAGGCTGGATCCGCTACGATTTGCCCCGGCGCCACGAAGTCCTGCCTGAGCTGCTGCGCTCCGTCCGCCTGGCCCTGCTGCCCGAGTCCTACCTGCGGAAGCAGGTGGCCTGTGAGAAGCTGGTGACCAGCCACAAGCTGGGGGAGGAGATCGTGGCCGACGCCGTGCGATGCAAAATGAAGATCCTGCAGAACGACGGCCTGGTGACGGGGTGCTGTGCCCGGCCCCGCAAGGTCAGCCAGGCCCTGCTGCTGCTCGGGGGCCAGACCTTCATGTGCGACAAGATCTACATGCTGGACCATAAAACCAGCGAGATCATCCCTCGAGCCGACATCCCCAGCCCCCGCAAGGAGTGCAGTGCCTGTGCCATCGGCTGCAAGGTCTACATCACCGGCGGCAAGGGCTCCGAGAACGGCGCTTCCAGGGACGTCTGGGTGTACGACACCCTCCACGACGAGTGGGCCAAAGCTGCTCCCATGCTGGTGGCACGGTTCGGCCACGGCTCCGCCGAGCTGGACCACTGCCTGTACGTGGTGGGCGGTCACACGGCCATGAGCGGGGCCTTCCCGGCCTCTCCCTCCGTGTCCCTCAAGCAAGTGGAACACTACGACCCTCAGCTGGACAAGTGGTCCCTGGTGGCTCCTCTCCGGGAAGGCGTGAGCAACGCTGCCGTGGTGGGAGCCAAGATGAAGCTGTTTGTTTTCGGGGGCACCAGCGCCAACCAGAACAAGCTGCCCAAGGTGCAGTGCTTCGACCCCTGCCAGAACCGCTGGACGGTGCCCGCCAGCTGCCCCCAGCCCTGGCGCTACACGGCCGCCGCCGTGGTGGGCAGCCACGTCATCGTCATCGGTGGGGACACGGAGTTCTCGGCCAGCTCCGCTTACCGCTTCCACAGTGACACCTTCCAGTGGTCCAAGTTCGGGGATGTCACCGCCAAGCGCATCAGCTGCCGCGCTGTTACCTCGGGGAACAGGCTCTACGTGGTGGGGGGCTACTGCGGGGCTCAGCGCTGCAAGACCCTGGACTGCTACGACCCCTCATCCGACACCTGGAGCAGTGTCACCACGGTGCCTTATTCCCTCATCCCCACCGCCTTCGTCAGCACCTGGAAGTACCTGTCGGCCTGAGTGTGGCGAAGGACCTGGAAGGTAAATAGTGGTGGGTCGACCCAGAGCTCCTCTGCATCAGGTTAAACCTCGAGGGGCAGATGCACGTGGCTCTGGACTGGAGTTGTCCTAGAGAACAGCCTTGTGTGAACATCAGCTCCAGAGCTTCCAGGCTGGTAGTTTGGGATCTAAAGCCCCACAGGAGAGAGGAGGTCTCTCTAGGTGCTGAAATGCTGCAGGGAGAAGATTAATATAAATAACAAGACTCTTAACCTGGCATCTTGGCCCGTGCAAAGATTTTGGGGAATGCTGTGTGTGAGGATTGGGTGTCGTCCCTGGGTCAGGAGGCTGGAGGAGTTGATGTTTTTGCAGGCAGGCTGTCTGCAGGAGCTGGGACAGACCCCGTGGTGCCACCGGGTCCGGCTGCTGCTTTTAGCACAGCCTCCTCCTCCTGGTGCCACGCTTAATCTGCCAGTGGCACCCAAATGTCTTGTGGGACGCCAGGGCTGTGAGCTGGTGCCAGAACAAGATTATAGCTGGGATTTCGTCCCAGAATGGTGGGTAATTGCATTTATAAGACAAGCCTTGTCTATGTATAAACACAGGGTTTCTCTGCTTCTAATTATTCCCTGGTGTCCCTTTCATGCCATTGCTTTCCTGCTATACAGAGATTGACTTTCAACATTTGCAACTGGAATGAAACCTTTCTAAAGGCTTTTGGCAGAAACGATGCCAGTGAATCACAGACCCTGCAGGGTTTTTCTTTTCTCCTTGCAAGAGTTGCACTTTCTAAATTAAAGCATTTACTGTCATAAAATATCCAGTGATACCTTTAGAAAATTCCTGTCTGTAGGGGGAAATCAGCAGGCACTGCTGGGCTTTCTTTGGGATTTGAGGCCTTTTTTGGGGTTGGGGTTGCTGTGCACTGGTCTCACAATACTCTGCTCTGCACCACAGGCTTCACACCCGATTTTGCCAGTGCCTCCCTTGACTGAGGATCCAGATGGAACACGCAGGCAGCAGGAGAACCTCCTCCCACCTGGCAAGTCTGTGAGCTGGGTGCCAGTGTGGATCCCATCAGCACCAGCAGGGCTCAAGGCGACACGGTTTTGGCTTTGAATCGCTGCTGCAAATCCATCCCCTTGGTCAGGCCAGGGAGGGGACAGGCACAGAGGGACCTCCTTGGGCTGACAGCTTGTGCTGTCCCTTGAGACAGCAAAAGGTTTCCAAGTTTCCTCCTAACTTGTGTGATCTCAGAGCAGGAACCAGAGGGATTATTTTGGTTTCAGTGATGCTTACTAGAAAGGTGGAGGGACACTCCTGACCAGCTGCAGGCTCTGGACTGCACTGCTGGGACTCACAGCACCCAAGCAGTTGCCTGGAATGTCAGAACGTGTGACAGTACTTTGCCCACGGGCTGGTTCTGTACATTTATTTCTTTTTTATACAGCAGTTTTGTGTGTTTATTACTCAGCCTGGAGCTGCTTCAATAAATCTGAATAAAATCCGCTGTGTCCATTGCCTGCTCTGTGTGCTTAGGTTTTCCCAGCCCACACTTGAGACCACAGTTAGTAGAACAGTGAGGAACATTCCCTGCTCGAGTCCATATCAAGGGCTCAGATCTTCTTGTATCTTTGTAACTTGGGACTGAGGAAAGCTCAGATCTCACTCTGCCTTCTAGTTTTGAAGGGGACACAAATCTCTTCAAAACGTTAAAGGTTAAGGAATTCTCTGCCCTTACCTGGTCACTCTCCATGGAGTTGGGTTTCCTCACTATCCAAAAAATGGGATAAAGTGCTGCCCCTTCTGTCCCAAAGGGCTGTGTCTCCAGGCCCCGCTCCAGGTGAGGGGAGGCAGTGCCTGGGAAAGAAAGGCTGTGTTAAGGGGAGGAGGTGAGACAGGAACCAGCATGGTCAGAGGAAACAGGCACCAAAGGTACAACCGTCTCACCACAGAAGCATGGTTTGGGTGGGATCCATTATTTCAGGATTAGATAAATCAATGTCACAACTCTTCTGAGCTGCTTGCACAGGCAAGAGCTGGCAGGATGGGAAGGAAGGGAGCTGCCCTGCTGCTGGGGGCTGGAGCAGATACACCAGCTTCCTTTTCACCCCCTTTTCTGATGCTTTTGCCATTTTTTTCATGCACCCTTGTTGTGCCTCCTCTCCATTGCTGGCTGAGCCCAACGGGAGCTCGTCAGGCTGCAGGGAGAGGAGCCCACAGCCCGCCTGGAGCCCACAGGCAGCAGCAGGGAGACAGACTCATTTTGATGGGAAAAGGCTGTTAAGATCATGGGATCCAACCACCCAGCAGCTCCCAGCCTGGCCGTGCCTCACAAGCAGGGGAAAGTCACGGCACAGGACTCTGCTGGGACCAGCAGCTGCCTGGAAGTGTCTCCAACCCTGTTACCCAGCCAGGAGCTGCCTCACCTTTGTTACATCTCCAGCTACTCCTGAGGGCTGGACAGAGTCCGACTGTGCTCAGCGAGTCAGAGGAGCAGAGCTTTCATTCAGGGCCGTTTGAGCAGCAGCAGCTGTTTTGTTTATGCTGCCAAGCAATAAACGCTGGCTCCCCGCCACATCCGCCTCCCACTCCAGGGATGGAGCAACTTCCAGCAGCACGGATCCGTCTGCCTGGGCGTTATCTGAGCCAGGCTCGGTGTTCTCAGCTGGGGGAACGAGCCCCAGCTCTGCTGCTCCTGCAGCCTTTGCAGGGGCTGGGCATCGTTCCCTCCCTTTCAATCCGACCCCCTCTCAGGGAACACCGGCACCCCGAGCACACCTGGGCTGGGCTGGGCTGCTCCGCGGTGGCTCCCTGCCGCCGGCAGCAAAGCCAGCAGCAAAGCCAGCCCGGGCTGCCCTGCATCGGTTCGTCCTCCTTCACCTGGCAGAGAGCCCCGTGCTGCCCCTCCAGCTCCACCTCCTCCTGGCAGGAGCCAGCTCCCAGCTCCCGGGGTACCCTGGGGAAAACGGGAGAGCTTCCCTGGGTCGTGCCCGAGTCGTCCCAACAGACCTGTTCTCCCAGTTTGACATTTCCATGCCTGGATCCACTCGCTGCTTCAGTGCCAGGGCCAGAAGGTTCAGGCCAACTGAGCTGGAGGTGAATTTGGTTTAGAGGTGAATTTGGTTGCTGGGGTAGAAATCCTTGTGAATTAATAGAATTAATTTAGAATCTCAGCATAGCTCAAGCCTAGGCCTCTCCTAGCCCAGACCCCTGCCTTTTGTCTGCACCTCCAGCTGCAGGAGTTAGACCCCAGCTCACAATCACATCTGGAAGAGGCAACACATGTGGGCATCACTAGGCTCAAAGGCCAAACAATCCAAGTGTGACATCGCTGTCCCATGGGATGTTCCTCTCCTCACACAAAGCCTACAAGCCACCGCAGCCAGAGAAGTTTGGGAGCAGACTGATCAACCTCCCTCCTGGCCTCAAGGCAGTCAGGGTTGATTTTAAGGGAATTGCTGCTTGGGTTCATAGGTGCCTCCTGCTCAGCAGCTCCTGCTGCCAGAGCACCAAGACAATACATGGCCTTTCTTCCTTCCAAGCACAGCAGTGGCTGGGAAATTCCCCTTCCTGGTTAAGAGGGGATATGGATCATTCAAATGATCTGCAGCACAGCCACCACGCATCTAGCAAGGAACTGTTACAATGGTAATTCATGGCAGCCCAGGAAAAACAAAGTTTTAACTACACACAGTGTGATTTTGTTCATGACTTCCAATGTTGCAGAAGGGAAAAGGGACATTGCACACCTGAAATTCCCTGGCATATCTGCATTTCACTGCAGTCATCTGGGATGGCTTCAGGTCTAGCAAGACACCGTGCTCCACACAGTGAAATGGTATCACCTGCTGCTCTGGCACGGGAGAGGCACGTGCACACACTGCTGTCAGCAAGGAGTTTTCATGGTCCTGTGCACAGGGAATCATGGAATGGTTTGGGTTGGAAGGAACCTTAAAGCCCATCCAGTGCCACCCCTGCCATGGCAGGGACACCTTCCACTGTCCCAGGGTGCTCCAAGCCCGTCCAGCCTGGCCTTGGGCACTGCCAGGGATCCAGGGACAGCCACAGCTGCTCTGGGCACCCTGTGCCAGGGCCTCCCCACCCTCCCAGGGAGCAATTCCTTTCCAATATCCCATCCAGCCCTGCCCTCTGTCTGTGTGAAGCCATTCCCTGTGCCCTGTCCCTCCAGGCCCGTGTGCAAGGTCAAGGAGCCCCACAACAAAGTGATCCTGCCCTGTCTGAGCCTCTGGTGCCCGTGACAGCCCCAGAGCTGCGGACCCTGTGTCGCATGCGCCAGCCCTGCCAGCTCCAGGAGGGTTTGGCTTTTATCCTCTGCCAGATCCCACGGGCACAGCAGGAGCAAACAATGTAGGACAGGCCTCACATCCCTCACCTGTTGAGCCTTGGGCTGCCTCCCATTGCTGGGATGAGAAATTAAACCGGATTTGAGTCACAGGGCTGAGGAAAGGGAAAGGCAGCAAGCACCACATTCCCACTGCTGGAGCACACTGTGGAGCCAATATCCTTTGTGCATGTTTGTCCTCGAGCATCTGGCTCACAGATTAATCTCAGATGCACGTATGGGAACCATCAGCCTTGTCTCACCCACATGAAAGAGGGAGGTTTAGCATAAAGCTGGTCATTGCCGATGGCCTCGGCGTGATTCATCCACAGAAAGAATGTGGTTTGGGTTTCGGGTTAATTAGCTACAGATTGGAGAGAGAGACAAGGCAGGGCGGAGCTGCTGGGATGTTGGTGTGAGCAAGGTACCAGCTCTGAAGGCACCGCCAGGCGTGTCCTGAAGTCACACCCTCCCTGAAATCACACCCTCCGTGTCTCACAGACAGTGACAGCGTTATCAGTGCCACTGCCAGGCGAGGTGTTTGCAATCCCCCAGGAATGTCTGCCCTGCTGTTGTGGCAAGAACTGAACACGGCAACACCTACACACCTTTGAACACGGATGGCTGCAGCAGCACCCGACTTCTAACAGATGCAAATTCTGCCCAGGATTTAAACTTGCCTCTGCTGAGCTCTGGGCTGCTGCAGCTGGGCAGTTCCCAGTGGGAATCTGTGCTGCAGGGATGCCTCTCGGCCATGTTAACCCTGGACCCTGGATCTCCCTGATCCAGGCTCTTCTTGTCTTCCTAGAAACAATTCCTACAGGTCTGACACGAAAGCAGCTGCACGAGAGCGCAGTGCAGCTCCTTTTAGCTTCTCTCCTAGACTGTCCCCCTCTGCTGTCCCCCACAAAACCACTTTGATTCCACTCCTTGCTGCCAAAAAACACTTACAAATGGCCCTGGAGTGACTGGCCTTGCTGTGGTGACACAGACACGAGGTCTGGAAGCAGAGGCAGTGACTGATCTCCAGCGGGCACTGTGGCTCGGCTCCCGGGAGCCCCACAGATGGAAGAAATATTTTCCTAAAAGGAGCACAAGCAAAAGCTTCTACACACACACACTTGGAACGTCATTCTCTCACATGACAGCCTGTTAGTTCCCATAAAGACCAAATTTTAAACACTGGTCTGCCTAGAAGTCTTTGATTATTTATGTATGTGGAAAAGTAGAAAAAAATTTGTTTTTCCAGCGGAGTTCCAGTTTGTGTCACAACCCAGATGTCACATGCACTTCAGAGGCTGACAAATGCTGGCTTGTTTTACTGACTCCTGCACTCAGAGGCCCAGGGTGCCCCCAGGCTGCTTTCATAAGCCCCAAAGGCAGTGACAGGCAGAGCACACCACTGGCACTGCCACCAGCCCTGGCTCAGGGTTCTCCTCACCCCTGGCTGCAGCGCAGGATTCCGATGATAAAACCCTCCTTCCTCCTTGAGAGCACCAATCCAAGGCCCAGTTCTCCCACTATCTCCCTGGTTTTGCATCTGTTCTCCTCTCTAGAAATGACTGGAGGTTACAGCTCTCGGATTCACTTGCCAGCTGTGCCACCAGTGGGGATTTCACCAGGAAGCTCAGCCTGCTGCAGAGCTGGGAAGAGCAGCCCCAGCCAGAGGCTATGGGTTGGTGCTGGCAGCCAGGGCTGCCAAACTGGCACGAGCACTAGGGAGAAAGTTTCTATTTTTGTTATCTCTGTTCCAAGTGGGAACCGATACTGCCTGGGACAGAGCCAGGCATGTCTCAGGCTGGCACCATGCAAAGCACCTCCACGCTAATGGAAGCAACTTAACCAAGTTCTCTCTCTCTCACCAGCAGGGTTCAGACATTTGGGAGCAGCTGATCTTTCCCTCAGGTGTTCACCTCACTGCCAAGGGCTGCAGCTATTTGTGCTCTGCACTGAGCTCCTCCTATGCTCCGTCCTCTCCTTTGGAAAGCCGTCAGTTTTGTTCCTGTGGCACATTGTTTCTGCCCAGGGTAGAAAATGAGAAGCACGTGAGAAGTGGCAGCTGCTTTGATCTTCATTCAAATATAAAACAGTAAATAATTATATAGATATAAAGGCAGACAGCTTTTAAATGTTCTTTTTTTTTATTGCTAGAAGTTGGTTTCAGTCCTATTGCAGCTCTGAAATCCTTCAGTGGAGAAACATTGCAATCATTGTAAAAATCATCATTTGGTGTGCTAAGATCATGTTTACAATTAATCAAGAGTGCACAATTCAACAGAATATTAACATTTAACCATCAACTTTACAAATAAAATAAAGACTACAAAGATGTTGCTACTGCAGTATCAACAGTAAAGGAAATATTTACAATGTTTACACCCTAACGAAAAAACAAAACCAAACTCTTCCCCAACAAAATGGTCAATTTAACCACGGACCATGATTATTTATTAAATCTTTACAGTGCAAGGTGGGCCTAGAAACCAGACCTAAGACTAAAGAGCGTCAAGAGAGTTCACAGCTCTGAGTGAGATGCACGCAGTTATGCCAACAGGATCTACACCCACGGGAGATCTCCTTCCGGGTACAGACAGAAATGGAATTTGAAATCAACTTTTCTAAAGTGCTCCAATTTCTTTCAGTACAAAAATATAAAAAACTGATTTATAAACATGGCACAAATGTTATGAACCAGAGCTCGCACAGATGCTGTTTGAGGAGGAACGTGCTGATGGTGGATGATGAAGTCGCCAGTGGTTACGAAGATGTTGGGTCTGGTCTCGAAGAGAGAGCAGGGGAAAGGCTTTGCTTTGCCTACAGCACTTGTGTAACCTGGCATGCAGATCTGTTTCCTGGTAAATGTGAGAACTGCTGGGGAAGACAACAAAATCTCCAAACTCCCTTGCATGGGGGGCACAACACACAGGGACTCCACTGAGCAGCACCGGGGAGCCTCAGCTCCCATTCCGCAGAGTTAGAATTAAAATGAAGTAAGTATTTTTAACCCTTTCCTAGTTTAAGTTTCGACTCTCATTGTAAATGCAAATGACAAACACCAAGCTCCATGTATGCAGAATCATCTGACTACTACTCAGAAAGACAAAACTGCCTGCAAATTATTTAGAATGACTCCTAGCTGTGCAGGAAGGCGAGTACCTGGATGAGCAAGCGTCTCTAGGAACACCAATTCTTCTGCCTCACGCTGGGGGATGCTCAGCGATCTCAATTCGTGGGACATGCCACAGCTACAATCCACAGACAGCACATTAAAAACTAGGGAAGCACCCACAACACACACAGGGCAGCTGTGCTCAGCACTAGTGGCCACGGAGGCATCCTCAGCCTGGAATACAGAGTGACCACATTCCAGATGGGAAGAGAAAGAGGAAGCCTCCTTAACACCGGAGTTCAAATTGAAATCAGAACCATAGAAACAGCCTCTACATTGCAACACCACAATACTGAAGGACAAACATGCTGATAATTTTAAGGCTGTGACACCAAGCAAACACGGCGGCAGTTCAAAGCTCATGCTGGCATTTCCTCCACACCCCAGCTCAGAGAGAAGCCAAAAGGCACCTGGGAGGCACAGAATTTTGAACTGTCTAATCCTCAGAAATCACTTAAAAGGAAAGTTTTATCTGAAGTGATCAAAAAGTCCAATCGGAAGGATGTGATTCCAAATCAATAGCAGGTTACTTGGCCCAGGACACAGCAGTACTTTGGAAACTACTTACTTAGAACGAGTTATTTTTCTAGGAACAAGATTTGAGTGAAGAGTCCAAAACCAGTTCACTCAACCGGAGTGATTCGGTAACAATTTCACAGATTCAGTTTTGCACAAGTGAAGAGACCCATGATTCATTTAAAGAAAGTCATATCCATTAAAAGAAAATAATTCACTTGCTTCCCTCAGCCTTCTACGGATCCCCTGCCCACACTCTGGTAGGGTGACCCTGCACTAGCAATGAGGTATCACAGCACCTGCTAATTCCAAAACCTTCTCCAGGCTGACCCAAGTGACAGAAGACACCGTCTCTGCTCAGGGTGCAAATAGGTTTCACCAAGGCAGCTGCAGCCAGACACGTGTACTGAGGCCAGAGAATGACTTCCAAGGTCATTTCTCAGTTACAGACTGAAGACCCATATTCCAAGGAGCTTTTGTGGTGTTGGACCAACAGCCTGGCCTGTCACGGGCTTGGGTCCATTTGTTAACAGCCAAAACTTATTTCAAGCACTGCTGACAAGAAGTATTTAAAAAGTTACATTCAAGTTAAAACATTAAAATAAATGGGACCTCACTGCAGACTTTATTTTCCACATGTCACTGTTCTATGTTCAAATTCGTCCACTGCACAGAAGAAGAAAGGAACCAATGAGCTGCTCCAGCCCTTCCAACACTCCCTTCCATACTTCAGGACAGGCACAAAATAAACCTAAATAAATGTTTCCAAAAATCACTTCCAAGCACCCAAACTGACATCCCTTTTTGGCCAAGGTGGTTTACTCCACTGATGCAACTTAGCTTTAGGCTAAAACTCCTGAAAACCTGGTAATTTAAGGCAATGGGGGCATTGAGTTTTCACTAGGAGTGGCCCAAACCACAGCACGAAGGAGAGAACATACTGTGCATTCCTGCTGCTTCCCTGTATGCTTCCAGGGGAAATTACAGGGGATCAGAGGTGACTGGAGTCTGCACATCACCCCATGGAAAAGTTCAGTGCCAGTCCTACAGAGCTGCTGGATCCCACACTGCTGCAGTGATCAGAAGTTACACTGATTTTAAGAATTCCCCTCCATTCCAAATGAACTTTTTGGAATGCAAAAACTGAATATGGAGCGGAACTCTGTTCTAACCACCAGAGATATGGTATCCCAACAACACCAAATCACCTTGTGGAACAGTCCCACACTGCTTCCTGCTGACAATCACTCCAGGTTCTGCAATGCTGATGATTTACCAAGCAGTCCTTTGGTATTAAAGCAAAATGTGTCCAGTTTCACTTGCTGGGGGCTGGGGGAGCATCCCCAATCTGGTAACAAGCCAGACAGTTCGGAGTTTCCTCTCACTGAACTCAGTGCCACTGCCTCAGGTTTGCACCAGCACCACTCAGCTAAGAAAAAGACCCTTAAATCCAAGAACTGTTCCAGCAGGAGTGCTTGTCCCTAAGACCTACTCATTATTTTGTAGCTTATCTTTCCCCTGACCAGTAAATTTGGGTTTTTCAATTTCTCGTCTGAAGGCAATAACCCAAATTATCACCACTTGAAAATATAAACTGCTTGTGTTTTCTGCTGAAAATTGATAACGTTTCTTGCACTGCAACTACTGAAGTAATTTTAAAACTCTCAAGCAAAGAGAAGTTACACTAACATCACACAGGGCCTAATCACAGGGACAGCTCAGTGATTTGAGGAGACTGGCAAAGAGCCACTGGATCCATTGCCATCTGACTGGATGGAGAACCGACCAGGCCTTCCATCCACTGCTTCTAAAATCACTTTAAATCAGTTCAAGATATATAAAAAAGCTATTATCAATCATGTCCTGAAAGGTATTAATCCAAGTTTTTAAGCTTCAAGATCCTGATTTCTTTAATTCTGTAACAATACCCCTAAACAATCCCTCCTGTGCATCATTATCTGACCAGTCACATTCAACATACACCAGAACACATATCCTTGGGTGAGGGTGGGAGAAGAATCCCAGACACAGAGTGAAAAACACAACACAAAACAACTGTGCAAATTACTACAAAGGGAAATAATGCCTTTTCAGCAGAACACTCCATGTCATCACCATTCCATGATCAAGAACTGACCCTTTTCACAAGAGGTATCAAAGCTGGTTTAGCTGAAAGCAGCTAAACACAGGTTTAGCTAAGAGTATTTTTTATTAATAGTTATTTTTAGTTTTAAACCCAAACAGTTCTTATTCCCTTCATTCCTAACACGATGCTGCAGAGAAGTCTCTGCAGTAACAGCAGCTTTGATATCTTCTGGTACTGGGAGTAAAGTCCCAAAAAATTAACAGACAAACAAAAGATGCAGAAAACAGGACTAAACAAGACAATAAATTACTGCATTCGAATGCTTCTTAGACATGTCTTCAGCAAAGAACAAAATCCAAGTCTCTAAGTTCATTCTGAACCAACTCATGAGTTTGCCTGGGAACCTGCACTGCTGTCCCCAGCGAGGAGACAGGATCCCAGGGACACTGGTGGCCAATGAAATGTGCATTCAGTCCAACTCTTCATTATCACTGTGAATTCTCACACATCCAACCCTTCTCCTCCACGGAAAGGTGGAGCTCCTGCCCCTTGAAGACACTGTAAGAAGCTCACCTTACCTTCTCTTCAATTGTACCTGGCCACGGGGCTCGTGCCACTGGCTTCACAGTGCCTGGCACACCTGGCTGGGAAGGGACTGGCTCGCTGTCACCTGGTTACTAACACACAACCCATTACTGACCTGGACCTGGGAAAACAGATTTAAAAATTTGCAGCCATTTTCGGGCCTACTACTAAAACTTTTTACATAAAAATCTGGGTGGTTCAACATCACGGATAACAATTTACAGGATGGTGCCCATGAACAGTTACATTCTCCAAAAAGAGCACGTTACAATAAATGTCAGAATTTTAACATGCTCTGAATTGATACACCCATGCCATGTGTCAACACACTGGAGAATTTAAAAGCAAACTGTTACTACTGTGCCCTCATTCTGAGCTGCTGGCAGAGAAGCCAACAAAGTAGGACAGTAACCCTGGTCTGGTCCTTGCTAGCAGTAACTGGGCAGGGATCAGAAGACATCCATGCTGGGTCTCCATCACGGTGCACACTGGGGCCTGAGTTCTTGAAACAGTGTGTCAGGAGATTCATCTTCAAATGGAAACAATTAGAAGAAAATGACATCTTCTTTGCTGGTATCATCTTGCACATTCAACAGACTGGGCTGGGAGGGCACCAGGGGCTGAACCTGAACATTATTGGGCTTGAAGAGGTTTGCTGAGGCAGATGAAAGTGCTTCTGGCTGAGCATCTGTAGGGCCATACAATTCTAGAGGGAAAAAAATGGAAGAAGACATATTCATGACACTGCAGAGAGAGCCTGAGGCATTTCCATGGACAGGCAAGTTGGCCAAGGCATACCTGGCTGGAATGCAGGGGTCTGGCTGCTCGGGAGGGATGGGCTTGCTGACCGCCTGCCTCTCAGGACAGCCTCCTCTCGTCCAACAAGCCTGGGGGGAAGCAGCTGCTTCTGATCAACAGAGGCTGAAGAAAATATTTTATAAATTAGTATTTGAGGTGAGCAGCACTTCACAAGCATCACTATTTCATGCTGTACTGACACCTTTACACACTCAAGAAAGCTGCAAAACCACAAAGAGCTGGTCCTACTTAAATTTTCTCTTCAGCTGTTTAAACTATGAATGCTTTTCTCTTCCTTGAGACTTCCAGCCCAGTTACTGGCAGACCCTGACGATCTCAGATTTAAAACCCAGTATTATCAAGCACAGCAGAGAGAAGAAAAAAATCTTTCTGTGTGTAGCATTCAAATAGCAAATGGCCATTTGTGCTACTTCTAACACGCAGAGCTGTGATGAACTTTTGTCTCCGCTCTCCATCTGTCTCACAGCTGCTCAGCAGCACAGCCCACTGATTCTGCTGTTACAGCCTCTCAGTTTCTTAGTTTCAACAATAAAAGCAGTTCATGAAATGGCTATTCTGGATCTAAAGAACTTCTCTCCTTCAGTACACATTCCTTACGTGTCACAAAACCCAAATTCAATACACAGTGTTCTGCCTCTGGTACAGAAAGTTTTGTTCCATTTTATTCTCAGATCTACACATGGGCATAACAAGCATGAAGCCCACTAATGCTCACAAGAGAATAGAGACCAATATATTTGTGGTTTATACCTTTCATATAAATTACAGAAAAGCACCATTAACTCCATTTCCACTGCAGAGACCATTATGTAAGAGCTATTAAAAATAAACATGGGGAGATGTGGTATTAGAACTTTATTTTACCAGCACTTGGTATGCAGGGTAAGAGGATACAGGCTTCATTTATGTGCAAAACCATAAGCAAATTTGCAAAGGCACTAAACTTTAGGCACGACAGAGACAGATGTTTCTGCAATGTGCCAAAGCCACTGCCCCTGCTCTCTCTGTCACGTTTGGCCCTAAGTCCTCTGCAGCAGTGCAGAGTGATGGACAAGCTTGCCAAGTCTGAATCCGGCTCAATGCTAAAAAGATAATTTTGTAACTGAAAATTACAGGCCATTCCCCTAAGCTGGCAGTGGGGCTACTTCAAGTGGTAGAGATTAAGTGGCTTTTAGTGTGTCTGTCATTGGCAAAGATCACACTCCAGTACCCAGCAGTTAGAAGCAGAAATTACACCAGGACAGGGTGACTGCATTTTTACTTGCTTCTATTTGTGACAAAATTATCCCCTTTTAACTCTACAACACACACAGCATCTCAATTTTGGCCTGGAGATCTGTATTTAATGACTGACTGGTGCTAAGAAAAGCACTGCACTCGATGTCACTACAACCCTGGACAGACAGTAAGAAAAGGCTAAGCCAGCCTCAAAACATTTTACTCATGCACAACAGATTTTTCGTTTTTTTTCTTGGTTTTGCTCTTTTCCTCTAACACTACAGTTAGACGAGAAGATTTTACATCCAGGTTTACAACCTCTCACTACCATTCTGTCTCACTGGAATACACAACTCCGTTTTCAGTATTATCCCTTTGGATTGTATTTCCAATTTAAATAGTACAGACATGTTAACTCCTAACAGGATTTTAAGAGGTTAAGAGATTTTAACTGCAGCAAACACACTAATAACTTGTAGCATATTAATTTCTGGGTTCCATACAGAGGTTTAACTGCAGTGTTCTGTCTCTCTGTGATCCTGGTGGAGATCAGAAATGCATTTAAACAGACTTAAAATCACACATACCTGAACTGTCTGTCCTATGAGATGCTTTGTTCTTGCCCCCTTTCTCCTTGCTTCCTTTTGTGAAGGTGGCCAGCTTGGTGGGGATCTGCTGCTGGACTGCAGCTGGTTTCTGTATCTGGTTGGTTGCACTCAGGAGATGTATTGGCACTTCGTTCTTCAGGGAGGGCCGGTTCTCCAGGGTGGTGCTGTCCCTGCGGACCAGGTCCGGCCGCTCCAGGTACTCCAGCCCGGCCACCGAGCTCACTCTCACTGAGGATTTGGAGCCAGCTGGAGATGGTTCCAGCCCTTCTCCATTGAAGCTGATGGAATGACTGATCATCTGGCTCTGCAAGAGGAAAAAGGCATTCTAAGTCAAATGGGGATGTTTTTCCTCTCCAGCAAAATGAGGAGAGATCACCCCCAGCCCTGAGAACACAAAGCACTTCCTAGTGCAAAGCAGAACAGAGCAGACAAAGCTCAAAGCTTGCTGGGGAACAGAAAGAAGAGCAAGAGTGTAAGTCCTTGGACACTGAAAAGAACTTCAGCAGCTCCAAACTGCTTAATACTGCACCTAGGAAAGAGCAGACTGCACTGGGTGATGGCAGGGCAGAGAGAAAGCAGGACTTTCAGGAAGTTTCAATGAACCAATTTAATCAGACCTCCAAATCTCCGTTTTCAAATAAAAGAAATGTTTTTGAAATCAACTGTACAAAATGCTGTTGATGAAGCACAGTTTCTGCAATCACTTGCCTGCAATAGGACAGCTCCTGAATTTGAAAACTGCTCAGTCAGCCACAATTGAAAATATTCTCCATTTACTGGAGAATAGTTACTCTCCATTATTCTCCATTATTCTCCATTTCTGTCTTTTTAAAAAGTATTCTCACTGCCAGACGTCTGGGTGGAACTTCACAGACACGGGGAACTGCCAAGCTCTGATCTCTCTGAGAGTAGCCATCACCAGCTACTTCAGGTGATGGTTCAAGGAGCCCAGTGAAAGGCAAAAACAGGTTGGTGCTGCAACAAGTGCAACCTTCATCCAGAAGCAAGAGCATTAATAGGAATAAAACTCTGAGAAAACCAATCGCTCACCTGGCCCATTTCTGGCGAGAAGGTGCCTGACACCGTGTTCTGCTTCTTCAGCTTCTTTAGCTGATCCAGGCGCTCCCTCTCCTTCTCAACAGCTCTCTGGGCTTCCCGCAGCCTCTCCAGGTCGTGCTGGTAGGCCTCCCTCTGCCTCTCCAGCTCTTCCCTGTCCTGGCTCAGCCTCTCCCGCAGCTGCCGCATCTCCTCCGCGCACTCCTGCAGCCGCGCCTCCGTGAGTTCAAATTCCCTCTGCTGCCGGCTCCTCTCCCGCTCCAGGCGCTGCTGCTCCAGCTTCAGCTGGCTCTGGAGCTTCTGGACATTCATCAGTTCTTCCCTCTGCTTTTCGAAGTTCCGCTGCTTCTCCTGCTCCAGCAGCAGATTCCCTCGGGTGGACTGCAGCCGGTACTGCTTCTCCCGGTCTGCCATGGTGGCTCGCTGCACCTCGATGTAGCTGTCCTGCTGAGATATCACGGCCTGGAGGGGGAAAAAGTCCAGCATGAGGCACCCAGGTTCAAAACACATGCACAGCTAAGCAGGAGACAACAGCATCTACCAGGTGAGGTTACAGAGTCTTTTGTCTTCCAGAGCAGAACTAAATTCCAGCTCGTACAGCCCATGGTGACTGACACGACACTGAAGACAGTCAAGGAAATAAATTGTGCTTATGTGTGTCAAATTGGACATTTCTTGCACCTAGAATTGTTACCCTGAATCAAAACAGTCAAAATATTGCTGATTACAAGGTAAAAGCAAAACCAACTAATCCATACACACGTGTGTACGAACAATGAGCACGGAGAGCAGATGGAGCTCAAAGCAGCTGAAGAATTAAGTGAGCAGGAAAAAGGAAATAATTACTTAAGACAACAGCTCTAACACTTCCTCCAAAATACCAGGCACAGTTTCCTTGAGTCTCAGGTCTAAATTCTGCTCTTCACTCCAGCTTCAGGGGATATTTTCAAGGTAGCTCCTCTCCACACCTGCATAAATTTTACTACATTTAGTGCCTAACAAATCTCTTGGATAGTAAATAGTGGTTTACCTGAAGACTGAAGAGCAACTGTAACAGTGTCTGTATCCTTTGGACAAGCTGAAGAGGAGAAAAAAAACATTAGGCACTTCAGCAGAGCTCTGTTTTGAGGAATTAAGACTTTTTTTTTTATTTTTAAGCAGCAAAAATAATCCATGGTATCTACACAAAAACACACACAATGGAAGCATGGCCACCAGAGTACTCTAACATAGCAAAAGCCAATATGCAGGCACAAGGAATTTCAGTATATTATCCTTGTGCAGATGTGAATCAGTGCCCAGCAAATCTCCCTGGGATTCCACAGAGAAGTCCTCATCATTTTCTCTTCACCTGAGCTATTTAACCATCACTTCCTCCCGTGCCCCAGCACTGAATCACTACACAGGTACAGCCCTCACAGGGATTCAGAGGCAAGTTTGGCCAGTGGGCTGTTAATGTGCTGGGTTCCACAGACATTACAAACACTGAGTTTTTGGTGGTTTGGCTTGGTTTGCTATTATTATACTATGGCTATCTGCCATTGGATTTCTTAACAGCAGAAATAACATACCTGAGACTCTATGGTGGGCTGAAAGCCACTGCTGTCATCCAGCCTTGTCCCATCACTCTGCAAGGGAGACAAAACCAACATTTGTGCTAGGGACACTTGTTGGGCACTGGCAGTGCTGCCAGAACAAGCTGGGATTGCTCTCATGCACTGAAGGACATACATTAAAAATACTGAGTTCATAAGCCAAGCTGAAACAGGAGCGTGGTGATTAAAGCCTGTGTTAATGGTACAGCATCAAATGAGCAAATGGAAAACTGAATTATCTTGCCTCTCAAGTGCTGAGCTACTAACTCACCCCACAAAACACCCTTAGCAGAGTCAAGTAGTAACAGACAAAACTGTTCCAGTCCAGCCCTGCCAGCTATTACAACTTTTAACTTTGTGAGATTTGTTCTGCACCATTATCATGACGAGGAACACATGGAAAAGCATTTTAATCCCTCATAAGCTCAACATACGGTTTGCGATCCTTCTTCTGCATCAGAAGAGGGGTCATGGGGTTGCACATCTGAACTCAGTGCAGGGCCCCTCCAGTCCCACTGCCTCTGGTCACCACCACTGTTCTTCCTGCCACCTGAAAGAGGAGAGGAATATGAGGAGCTCACACCAGCACAGGGCCTGGGATTACTCAGTGAGTGACACAGCAAGCAGAAAAACATGGTGACTTTGAACCAAAATGCAACTGCATGGCTTCTCCATGCTGATCCCAAGTGGAAGATCAGGCAACAGTGACACGTAGGGCTGCTCAAAAAAGTTTAAAAACTTGAGAAGACAAGGTTTAGATAAATAGAGAGGGTAAGTTCAAATTACGTTACACTATTTTAAGCGAAGCAACCACAATGTCTGCATGAAAATAATCAGCTCCCAGAATTGCAAAACTCTCATGACACAGAATACTGGTTAGCAGGAATATTCCAGTCACAGCAGCACCACTGTGAGTGTGGAAGGAGGTAAGGGGAGATGGACCCCCTGTTGTAAAAAGCACATGACAGATGTATGGAGCCTTCCAGAGACAACAGAAGGTATTCTAGAGATTAACAACCAGTGAAATAAAGGCCATTCGCTTTTTCAATTAATGCGTGAAGCAAAAACAGAGATAAACAGTATCTGGTTTTTCCTCTTATTTCATTAATTAACTGATAAATCATCTGTGCCAAAAGGACAATTCCAATTATCTAAGGATTCAGCAAACCTCTAGTGACTGTGCAGATACAAAGTGGAAAGAAGTGTTCATGACTCAGTAATGAAAGCAGACAGCTGAACTCAGATTTTCTAGGTTTTCAGGTCAAGCTTATTTTTTTTAAACAAAATTAGAATTCTGTGTGGAACTGCAGTAATTATAAAGAATGGGTTAAAGTAGTGCCCTTAGCATAACACTGAGAGTCCTACTCTGCTCTCTAGTGTTGGTATCAGGAGCAAAAGATCCAACATGCTACTACCACATGCTGGAGATTTTCTCTGATCTTCCTTTTAGAGCCTGGTGAAGCTTCCTTGTATGAGAGCCTCAATTCCTTGTTCTTATTCTCTGTACAGTAAAAAGCTCATAAAAATGCTGGATGTTCCCTTTCTTACTTTTACTTGAAACTGAGGGACTGCTGTCATATCCTCCAAAGGTCTCTGCTCTCCGGGGCAGTCCTGACCCAGAGCTGTCTTCAGGCTGACAGGATGCACTGCCAAAGTGAGTGAAGATGAAGTTCTGGAGATTTTCAGCTGGGGAAGAGGAGAACATGTCACATAAACAGCCATGGCTATGCAGCAATGCAAGTTATCACGCTACCGACTTTAAAAAAAACATTTAAACCATCAAGTCCACTAAAAGTTCAGGCAGTCTGAGAGATATCCTGCAGTACAGATGAATTTTCCTTTATGAGCAGCTCTGCATGACAGGCTCTTTATCATATAAAGATGAGCTCTTCCTTAATTGCAAGTTAGATTATCAAGGCTGGAGTGTTTGTTTTTTCTTTTTTTTTAAATAGAAATTATGTTTGGGCTTATTTTCTTTCTAAACATCCTATCTTTAGATAGGCTGTTTTTAATAGATAACCCTCCTATAATATTACATTTCAGGACTGTGTATTATTAGAGCACTCTGTTACCCTTTCTGAACAGACTCATCCTAAGATTCCACTGGTTGATCCTTAAAAATGAAACAATCCAAGCTGTGCAAGTCTTCCACCTAAACCCACAAATGCACTTCACCATGCTTGCAGATGGGTTCAGAGAACGAGGAAGTCTGAACCATGTTACATAAAAGCATTATGTTATTACAGGATGGTTTTCAGGGCCTGTACTTAGATCCTGGGTGCTTATCCCCACCCCAGCACCTGAGTGAATGCCCACACATTCCCACATTCCATTCACCTTCAGTCACTGCAGACTTCAAAATCGCCTCTCCTTGCAGATTCTCTGAGATGTCCCCTCGAAGAAGCAGCCTGGCTCGGGATCCTTGGGAATGGTCTTCAAAGCCATTCACCTCAGACATTTCCAGATAAATCTGTTGCTTCTCAGTGAGACTTTGCAGAATCAGGTCATCTTTCATGTTCAAACGCTCTGAAGGAAGAAACAAATTCAGTCCTGCCTTCCTCATCACTGTCACAGAACCACGTTCAATTTGGGAGATTATCATTCATTTTATGGTCAGAGCATCAAATGCAGAGATATAATTAACAGTTAAGGAGAAAACTTATGGAGCAGACAAAGCTTATTAGACTTCTTTAGCCACTATTTCTACAGAATCTTACAACACCTTGAAAGACTTATGAAGGAGAAACTTGATCATATCTTGATAAAATTTAGACAGTCATAAATCACAAATAATGCTGAGGAGCAGCTTGTGGAATATATATAACTAAGTCATTACCTTGAAAATCTTTTAACTTCGCAGCTCTTGCTTCAGCCAGCCTCCTCTCTGCTTCAGGTTCATTAAATGTTCCTCCTTCCTCATCAGGACAGCTGTCCAAAGGGAAAGACAGATCTGTGTTTGATTTGCATGTTAGATAATTTAAAACCATCTCAGGATTCAACCTGAAGCTTTTGCCTCAGTTGTGGTTTATCCTGGGTGTCAGTCTTCCTCCCTTTTCCAAAGCCCTGTTGCATTTGACATCAGTGAAACTTTTTTTTTTTTTTTTAAATAAAAGCAGAATGAAGTCTTTGACTAGTTTTTATTTCATCTATATCAGTGGCTTCTTCCCAATGAACACACACAGAATTGCACGCTGAAGTCTTACACAGAAAGTTTAGGGAGAGTCAAATGGATTTTTAAGATAAATTTACACCTGTGAAGAGAAGACAAGCAAGAAATCAGGCCCTCCTGCTTTCCCTCCTCCCTTACCTCTCCACAGCCCTGCGGATGTGTGCCATCCAGGAATTCCTCTCCTCTTTGGAGCTGGTGTGAATTTCATACATTTCTGGTCCTTTTAAGGAAGCACTAATTAAGAACATTGCCTTTTCCTCATTAGCTACCTCTCTCACAATCAATTTTTGCAGTGAGATAACTGGTGGCTTAGAATCCTGTAAAATAAAATACCATTTATTGCAGTACATTATGTGTGTATTTCAGGAACTGTGTTTCCTAGCCCCTCCCGCCTCTTCCTATTTAGCCAGAGCCACCAGGAGCTGTAACATCATGAGATAACTCTGACCTTTTGATATGACACTTTTGATGTTGTCATTTTTTCACCATCAATGAAAACATGAAATGAAGAATGTACATGTCAAAAACAGGAGGTCTTGATACCTGATTGAATATTAAAGCCTGTGTCAATTTAAAGATTCCCACTGGGTCCCGGAAGTTAAGAACAGGTTCAAAAAATTTTGCTCAAAAGGAAGCAAACCCAAAATTTGAAAAAGAAAACAAAAACCTTAATGACACATTGTGAAGTGAAAGGAGAGAACAAGAGGAAGTGTTAGAGGTTTTAAGCTGACTACCAAAGAAATAAACCAGAGGTGTTAGAGGGTGTCAGGCCCTGATAAAAATGACACCAGGTGACAGGTAGTGTATTGTATAATGAGGATTAACTGGATTAGCTGTCAGCCTTCGCAGTGAAAACACATTTACAGGAGGGGTATTAGTTATTAAAAACCTCTCTAGGCTTTCTACAGCATAGCTCCAATATATGCAGTCTAGAAAGTTCCTTCCCAGGATAAAGCAGCTCTTCATGACTGCTGAACCTTCACAGAATAATCTAGAGCCATGGTAAGAGAACTGAACAGTGAAGCAAACACCAGGAACACCACTTCTGCCAGCTTCTCTGAGCAGCTGTACTGCAATTCCAGCCATGAACAGAGGTCACTGGAAAAACAGAATCACTGAGCAGATCCATTTGCTCCTCTCACTTGATTTATTTATGGAGAAGTGATATTAAATTTCAAATGAACTGTATACATACAAAGATGCAAAAAAAATTGGTCAGACTCTAAGTGTAGAGCACGTTTCCACAGGGAAAAAAGCCACCACACAGCACTCCATTCTGCATTAGGAGAAGGGTAATTTGAAAAGCAGTTGTTTGTACAGCCCTCAAGTCACCAAAATAGCTTTTGCCATTAGAATTCAGCTCTAATGTTAATGTCTTGGAAAAAAAAACAAACCATCCAAGAAAATAATTACATAAAAGAGTTTCTCTGTTACAGGTTCTACTACAGCCATCAGTGAACTAGATCAGGACAAAATGTACACATTAACTTCTCTGAGGACACCTGTGGAAATGCCCTAGAAAAGCAAGTGAATCCACTGAATGTTCTGGAGTGCTGCAGTAATAACAGCTGCATTTAGTGCTTATTCCACGTATTTCAGGAAAGTTCTCTGCCCCTAGTAAATCTCAGGGCACTATGACCACAGCTACCATACCCCTAACCAAGCTGGCAGATCCTTTCCCTGCACATCAAACAGAAGTGTTTGATTCTTGCATTTGTTTGCAAGTGTTTCTCAAAGCACAGTTCTAGCATGTGCAGTGTCCATGACTTGTATAAAATCTCAGCCTAACATGGTTCAGTGGAAGGGAAAGCCACAGCACAAGAAGAGAAACAAGGAAAACCACGGGAGATGTGGCAGCTACAACTGGCCAACGCAAGGAAATACTGGTTTGCACTGGGAGAGTGGGAAAGGGATTCAACAAGTACCAGAACGGCTTCAAAAAAAGTGATTCTATAATAACTGGCTGGTTTATTCACCTAATTTTGTTTCTGAACCTCCTATAACAACTATCTAACATCCCTAATTGTGTTTCTTCTGTAGTTACTGTCACCTTCATAAATCCTCTAAGTGCATGTGTTAAATAAGGAGAACAATACCTACCACTGAGGCAAATGTGTATTTTTGGTCCTTTTCTTGTAAGAGCAAAAGTACATCAGTGAGCAGGACTGCCAGAATATCTACAGTAACGAAAGAGACAAAAAAAAAGGAAGAAGGTCATATTTAAAGCAGAAAGACTAGTCCAGACTCAAAAATCACTTAATTTATGTCTCCTGCAGGCCAGGGAACAGCATGTCAACATTTGCAATATTGGGTCTGCTCCTGCCTTCCACTTGGGCTGTCCCCAGCCAGACTGCACCATGCAGAACCAGCTGATTTAAACAGAGCTCATTTAAAGCTTGAAAACACCCACACAGACCTCCTACACGAGGACTCCAGCACTCCAGAGGGAACACGTCTCCCTCAACAGCAGATTCTTCTGGAACTGCAGCCATTCACAGTCCCACCTACTCTTGCCTGTATTTTCTGTGCCACTGAAGCTTCTCCTTGAACACTTGAGTAATGAAGCTGCTCAAATATTCCCTGATGGCCACTGCTTTGATTTTCTGGCAAATGCAGAATTAAGTGTCATGGGGCTGACATGACACAGGTTTTGCAAAGTGTGAAGCAGAGCTCGCACAAGATAATGCCTTTCCACAGGAGACTAAGTCAGGATGACTCAAAGCTTTGTCATCCATCTGAAGACCTCCCTCTTGAATTGGGAAGCAGATCAGCCAGATAATAAGCAAGCAGCATAAAGAACTTATCATGCACCATTACAGAGATGCTTATTGGACAAGCCAAGAATAGAACAAGTGCTATTTCCTCCAATATCCTATTAAACAAGCAGGTTATTGTCATCTTATTTTATACCAAATCGATCAGTAATAAACAGTTACTAAAAAAAAAAAAAAACAAAAAAAACCAAACCAACAAAACCAACATAAATCTTGTTTCCCAGTTTGGTGCTTTACCTTTGAGCCGCCCTGATGCAGCTTTCCAGTACAGCATCCCATCCAGGAGAAGCCGCCTCTGGCTCATGTCATCTTTCCGGAACAAAAGCCCATTCTTGCATTTCCCAGATGATTTCAGCTCCATTTTGTGCATGATCTCCTTGAGTCGCTGCCCCTTCTCGCACTCATTTACCATGGCATCTACATGGGTGATGGTGTCCTTAATTAAACCAAGGGCCTGGGTCAGCTCTTCGTAATCTCTAGTTCCAGCTAAGGGAAAAGATAAGCAGGTCATTTTCAGCTCTGGAAGACTTGAGCCATCCAAACATTTTAGCATGAGGGTTCCATACTGATGATCTAACAGTATTTCTTAAGAGCTTAAGTTTAAAAATGAAATATAATATCCTAAAGCCCTGAAAACCTAATGAACCAACAGTTTAACTACTATGTTTGTGGTTGCAGACTTTAAATGCTGCTCTTCTCCTCTGAGAAAAGGCTGGGAGAACTGGCATTGTTCAGTCTGGAGAAGTTTCAAGGTGACCTAATTGTGGCCTGAAGGGAGCCTACAGGAATGATGGAGAGAGACTATTTACAAGGGCCTGGAGTGACAGGACAAGGGGGAATGGCTTTAAAGTGAAGGAGGGTAGTGTTAGATGGGATATTGGGAAGAAGTTCTTCCCTGTGAGGGTGGGGAGGCCCTGGCACAGGGTGCCCAGAGCAGCTGTGGCTGCCCCTGGATCCCTGGCAGTGCCCAAGGCCAGGCTGGATGGGGCTTGGAGCAGCCTGGGACACTGGAAGGTGTCCCTGTCATGGCAGGGGTGGGACTGGATGGGCTTTAAGGTCCCTTCCAACCCAAACCATTCTGTGATTCTGTGCTTCTCTTGACCCTCTGAGGTGAGACTGGTCTGGCATCATCAGCCACCAGAGAAGTGATAAAGCAGGCACCAGCCTGTCTGAGGCAAGAACATGCAAAACATGGCAGAA
Organism: Machaerirhynchus nigripectus; assembly: GCA_013397975.1. Classification (NCBI taxonomy): domain Eukaryota; kingdom Metazoa; phylum Chordata; class Aves; order Passeriformes; family Dicruridae; genus Machaerirhynchus; species Machaerirhynchus nigripectus. The sequence goes on along the minus strand of VZRQ01000013.1, from coordinate 320,678 downwards.
AAAGGACCAACAGACAAATGTGAGGCTTCCAGGAACCATCCCACCTTCTGTGTTCTGAATGATCCGTTCCACCAGGACCGGGTACTTGGTGATGCGCTGGGTGACCAGGAGGATGCACTCCTGAACACCCAATCTCCTCACGATGGAACAGTTCCCAATTTTCTAGAAAACAAGACAAACTCATCACACCCACTGTGCATCTAACATGTGCATCTAGAGGGTTAGAGTGCTTCTAATTCCCTCTCCATTCACATATTTTCTGTCCCGAAACACTTCCGCACATTACACTTTACACCATGAAATTAGCTGCACTCTTCTACTAAAGCAAAACCCCTGACAGCATTCAAAAAATTGCTTTTATTACTGGAAAATATCTTAGGTATTGTTTTCAACTGCTGTTAAATAAATGTGGAGCCAATCAGGGAATTCCAAATCTGAACTGTGTGACTGCCTGTTGCTAACTGACTGCCCTTTATAGCAGGGTCAGACCTTAAACACATAGAAAAGTACTGTGTTTTTCAGACTAGACCCAAACACCTACCAGTCAAATTAGGTCAGTAAAGAAGAAATTAAGTGTTTATTTTACCACTGTATGTTCCACAGTAGCCTGACCTACAGAAACCCACTCCTGTTTAGAAATGGAGGACTGTAAAGTTAATCTGACTGCAGGTACAGCACACACCTGGCAGCAGGAGAACACAGTACCAAGATCTTTCTCTACAAGGATGGAGACTACATATTTTAAAACTCTGGTCACTTATTTAGTTCCTTGGAAGTGAAGGGCTCTCACTTTAAAGGCGCCTGGCTAAGATGAGCTATAAGTACAGAGCTATGCTGGAAAGTTCACACAGTATCACTTACTGGTGACTGGAAAATGAGAATATTTAGGCCTCTGCAAAGCCATCTGAGATTCAGGTTACAGCTTCCACTTGGGCCGTGTCTCTTCAGCCCTTCCTATTAACTGCACCTTAGAGTGTGCAGCAGATCAGCAAACCATCCTGCAGCCAATCTTCTGGATTTGGAAAGATGATGGCGTGAGCAAAACCTGACTAAGAGTGCCTGCTTTTTCTACAGTAGCTCATCAACAGCATTTATCACTGATTTCATTTATTAACAGACCAATTTACCCTGATGGCCACACAGCAGGGCAGAGCCCTGAATAGAACAAATACCCTATTCCCCAGTTCTAGGTGCTCTCAAGAGCCTGCCTCAAATGTAACACTTGCTAATTGTGGTTTTGTCTCCAAATAGCTCAAAAGATCTAAAACACAAGAAGCTCACAACCCACCAAATAACAAGAACATGCCTCTAACCCTGCTCATGCACATTTGAGGGATCTTCAAGTACAAAACAAAGCCCAAAGCAGTGAAGTACGTTTTGCATAGTCAGAATAGGAGACTTCTGGTTACTGTTTACCTTTATTAAGTTTTGGAACTTCTTATTGCTTTGGAGCAGGTCTTTGTAATGGCTAACAGCTTCATTGTGTCCACAGCAGAACACACCGTATTTTTCTTTCATTCTCTCCCCATTTTCACCTGAAAACTAATTGGAAATACAAGAATGAGAGACATGAATCATTCAGAGTAAACCTACCTCCACTATAAACCCCAGGTTTAACATGATTTTATGGTGACTGATTTCTGAGACATTTCTCCTCTATTTCAGTTTCTTCTGTACCAGAAATGAGATTTATGCAGTATGACATGCGGGGGCTTGGAATACCACAAGACAACCAAATATTAAATGATGGTTGTCATTATGAGAATTTTTAAAAAGTATTTCTGGACCTCGGCACTTAAAAAGTCTGCGAACTGTAAAAGTTGAAGGGCAAAAAAAAAAAAAAGGTCATGATAGATGATAGAAATTGTTGCATCCACTCCATGCAGAATGGTGCTAAAGCTGCCATGAGTTCAAAGGATCCTGACTGTATTTTTAAAAGATCTGAATGAAGAAGTTTGGCATTATCTGAAGGAGAGCCAAGTTTGGAATGGACACCAGGAATATGTTACTTTACTCTTGGAATAGGTGAAAAATAGACCCAAACAAGTCACATATCCTACAACATGTATACACACATGCCCAAAGAACATTTAATGACCATTTCATGTTATTTGTGACTAGATATATTCCTGGGAGTCATGCTCCCACACTAACTGGGAAGATAACCACAAACCCAGGATTAAATCAATCTTTGTATCACATAACTCTATGCTTACAGGTAGCTTTTTAGAAGCTTTACAGTGTCAACATCATTGGTAGGATTTAATTCACACCTGTTTTACCAAGAGGTCTCCAATGTTCTGGATTATATAATTTCGGTCACTGCCTTCTTCCAAGGATTCCTTTCGTCTCTCCTTCAACTGGAGCAGGAATTGCCCATGCATCTCCAGCAGCTCATCCACACAGGGGAAGAGCTTGTTGATGACTGCATTTGGGAACTGCAGTTCCTCTCTCATGGCTTTGGAGTACACCTTCAGCATTATTTTCAGTGTCCTAACATGGTGCATTTCAGTCTGCATTAGTTCTGGGCAAGGGGAAACACAAAAATAAAATCAAAAGTCATTTATATGCTGTGCAGTGAGCATTGAGACAGAAGAGCAGGCTCTGAAAGCCACGATCATCTTCTGCACCACAGTCTTTGCATTACTCATGTGAAGCTCTTAAATTTGCCTTGCTAATGTCCCAACCCAGCAGTGACTGACCCTACTCATTTAAGGACATCTCCCAGCAGCAGCTGAGCTGTTCCCTAATTGTACAGCTGGGCTTTGCTGCTTACAGAGCCCTACTGAAACCCGTGGGATGCTTAAAGGCATTCACACAAGGAAGTACACACACTAATACAGGTAACAGACTTGAAAATCTTCACTCAATTTTAGTTTTCAAGAACAAGTCAAAACGGGAACCAACACAAATGATTTCTGTTTGTTTCACAACAGTGGCACTATGAAATAGAAGAAGCTCTAAGAATAACAAATACTCTTACCATAAATGACATCTTGCCTCTTTACAACGTCTTTCCTTTGCCTTTTTGCATAAGGCTGTTCCACTGCAACACTCCAAGACTCTGCCTCAAACTCATGAGCATCTGTTTCTATTTCACTCCGGAGGGACACAGAATATGCATCTAGAGCAAAAGCACATCCAATTTCAATTATTATTAAATTGTTTCTCACCATATCCCTCTTTACCATCAGTAACAACGACAAGAGTAAAAACACCTCAGTGCTGCTTTAAAACCCATGGGAGAAGTTGCAAAACAGTCCTGGAAAAGCACAGAAATTCCATACCTTCCAGAAAAATGGAGTCTGCTGTTGAAGGTGCAAGCGAGACAACGTCATCTGAAGTCTGCTTAAATTTTATAAAGCCTGAATCCCCTTCATCCATGTCTCCTGAAATTAGCCTAAATGGCCAAAGAAATTAGACCAGAACAATTAAAACTAAGAAAAAAACAAACTCCGATTTCTTTAACAAGCATCTTTCCCAAACTATAGCCCAATTACCTTACAATAAATAAAAAAAAGGTATCACTGCACTCTTTAAACAGTTAAATCAATTTATCAGCTCCAACACTGAAATACTGCAGTTTAATTAGAGCAGCATGAGCAAAGCTTGTAACTTGTGGTATGACAGTTTACAAGGACATCACCTGGTGACAAGCCACAGCCAGTTCAGAGTACAAAGGGCACTTTCACTGGGAAGGGAGCATAACTGGGACACATCAAAAGTAAATAGCTACTTAAAACAGCAGATAGCTTTGAGTGTGCCTACTATTTTAATGAAGGTATTCTGCAATTTAAAACACTGCTGCCTCCTACACCAGTCAGCACCAGCCCAACTTAGAACAGCTGAACTCAGACAAGATCACTGAATTTCACAACAATCCTCAAGACAAATATATCCATGAAAACCATGATCTAGGGACAAACACTCAAATACTGCACTATTTTATACAATGTCTTTTGTGACACAGGACAGAGGGACTAAAGACAAAAAAAAAAAGGCAAAAACCCCCATATTGTTCAGGGAAATAACTTTCAGCATTAAAAGCTCAATAAAACTCTTTTGAGCTTGGAAACACAACGTGAGTTCTCGTTTTTCTTTTCACGGTGGGGAGGTGGGGGGCAGCTGAAGCCAGTGGCTTAGAAAAGAAGCATTTTACTCACCCAAATTTATTAACAGCTCCAGCAGTGTTCAGTGAAGGCTGGGAATGTCCTCTTTGGGCGATAGTCATCCCGAGGTTCCGGGACAGTGCTGGGGTGCCATCCGGTCCCAGGAGAAGACTTCGGGGCTGCTCCTTCAGAGAAGTGGCTAAAGAGGCAAAAATGGAATTGGTACTCAGAAAATGAGGCGTGCACTGCAGCTCGCCTGCTCTCAGCCCTCGTTCGGAATGCGGACGGAGAACTGACAGGATCTTGGATGTCAGGAGCTCATTGTCCAAAAAAACATTCTCATTCCATTTCCTTGAAAAGGAACCACAAAAAGACAGCTCGGGGTGAGCTGGAATCGCATTGCTTCTGCCGCTGCTTTTTGAATTTGTATTCCCCATGCTCACCACTGGCTGCCCTCAGACCTGGCACAGTAAAGTGGCCCCAGAGATGCTCTGTTTTTATACTACCTGTGATCCTTCTAGAAATGTAAAGCTGCCACTTAACTTACTGTATTGGCTAAATCAGCAGGTCTGAAGTGCAGGAAATTGGTCCCTACTGTGCCCATTTAGTGTGGAAATTGCAAAGTATCTTCTCCTTTAGTAAAACACCAGAACCTACACACAATTATTCACACCCCACCGTATAAGGGCACAGAACATTTCATGGCAAACAAGAAAAATCAGAGATCACAGAAAAAAACCCCCAAGATCTTTGCAATCCTTACTGCTCACAGAGATTTTTATCTGCATGCACACACACTGCACATAATAGATACCAGAGCTAAATTTAATTTTAATACTGCAGCTTTTTAATGCTTTTTAAATCTAGACAGACTGTGAACTGGAAAGATATTTGAAACTTTAATCACTATTACACAATACGTGGAAGCCTCTAATAGACTTATAAAAAATGGATACAATTATTTAGTACTAATGTCTGTAATAAATGATAAGGAACAGGAGACAAAATACATCCTTTTAAAAAAGGAACTTCAGGGAAGTCAAAGACGAAGACTCAGCCAGACAATCTTTAGAATTGATCCCTGGCAAGGTCTGTAGCTGCCCTTTTTCAAAGAGCTTTTAAGGACATGGGAGTGGGAGCAATCTCACAGATCCTGAACCCAGGGCTCTGTCACTGCAGGGACAGACCCAGCCCCCGTCCCAGCGCCGTGTCCAGGAGGCTGCTCCAGGACCAGGGGGCTGCTGCTGTAGCAGTTCAAGGGGGTCTCCAGTTCCCAGACAAGGCTTATGCATCACTTTTCCACTAAAAAAACTGGTGTCCACCCATCCCTAAAAGTTCCCCTTTTTCAGCCTGCCCTCCTTAGTGTACCTTCACCAATAATTATCTCTCCTACTTCTGCCTTGCTCAGTGAAGCAGTTAAATCAAGGTATTTGTGGTTCTTGTCATGAAACAGGTTTTTCCACATTTTTTCATATCCCCTGCTCTATGCCTGCTTGTCTCTCATTTCATCTTCATTGACAGAAGAATTGTTTTGGGGCTGCAGGGGAGGTTTCATCAATGACATTTAATAGAAATTACATCACCACATCTTTTCCTGCTGGAAATACCTTTCCCAAAACCCGTTTGGGTTTGAAAACCTCCTGGCTACAAACACAGTGCACTGTCAGTCTACAACAGACTGGGTAAACTGAGTCCTTTTTCCATCACCTCCAACCCCCAAGAGGAGGTTAATTAGATATTTGCAAGATTTGCCAAGTCAGATTTCTTAAACAAAGGCTTAATAACCAATGTCCCTCTGTTTCCACTTGGGGAAGTATTGAAATTATTTGCCATCAAGTTCTCTTTCTGTGCTCCACAAGCCAGGAACATAAAGTTCTGTTACACAAGGATAGGCCAGACCTAAAAATCTCCTAAGGCAAAACAAGGCGAGAGGGATGGGAACATACAACACAGTTTACACCTCTCTTAAAATGAATTTTTCTTTTACATTGATACAATATCTTTGGGGATTTTGCTGGGCACTGCAGTCTGCAGGGTTATGCTGTGGCTAAGAACATACAATGCCCAGGCTATTAGCTGTTCCTTTAATTTCCAGCTTCTGCTTTTGACTAAGGAAAATGAGTACTGTCTGCCTAGCAGAGCCTGCACGGCCCAAAAGCCATTTTCTGAGTTCAATTAGCACTGTCTGCACACTGCTGTGCCCCACATCGATCGCTGCTCCCCTCACACAGACCAGCCTGGGTACCACAGAGCTCCTCACCGACCAGCCCTACAGACAACTTCTCCCATTTTCATTAGCCCTTATTGCTTCCTATTTTAGTCTCTGCACTTTCTCCTAAATGCACAGACCCATTCTTGGTAATGCAAACAGCCACTTATCTCCTTGTAACAATTATCCCCTGTGCTGCCCCTTGGGAAGAATCATTTCATGAAGAAGACACCTTGCAATGCAAATGGTACCTGAAAACACCTGAAACACCCAGAGTGATGCTCAGACATCCAAGTCAGCTGTACTCTGACACTCACCTGTTCTGTTAATGCAGACCTTGTACCAGCTACAAATTAAAATGCCATTTAATACACCTGTGGCTGGGATGCTCTTTTCCAGGAGCAAAAGAGATATTTCAAAGCCTATGCTGCAATACAGATGTTCTTTCTTCTTGTTTTTGTTTCCTCCCAGATCCTTTTTCCTCACTTTGTTTCAACAAAGACTTATGTTCAGACCATTAGTGCTAGCTTGTCTTAGAGATTTCTAGCAACCACTAGCTGCAGGCAAGTTTTAAATAGACAATTATGAAAATCTGATGTAAAACAAAGTTCACAGTTCTAGTCTTTTCAGAGGCCAGAGAATAGCCAATCAATGAAAAACGAGCTTATTGATCCCTTTTCACCATGATATTTTGAGGTTACACAGCAAGAAGGTATAAAGAAAAATAAAAAGATAAAAAGATAAAAACACACAGGAGATTGCTAGGAGCCTCTAAGCCATTCCCAATAGAAAAAAAAATGAAACCATCTTATTAAAAGAGACCTTCTCTATACTTCAATAACACACTGTGTATAGCCTTTAAAACATATTAAAGAAAAAAAATACAATCGAACAGATAAGCCTTGAGCACAGAAATCATTCTTTAGTACAAACCTGGGGAAATGCACTGGGGCGAACTTTGTGGAGATCCAGAAGGTCTGTGCTGCAAATCTTTCTGCTACAGGAAAAAATACAATATTCTTACACATACAGACCAAACTTTCAGTCGAAAATGAATCAGATTTTTCCTATCCTACAGCATTAACTGTAAGTGAAGATGTTCACTGAGAATATAAAAGATTTAACACAGTAACAGCTTTGATTTTTTCACATGGCAGACAAATGATATACAGACATTAACCCTTTGTATTAAATTCCACAAAGTATAAATCAGGCTGAAATAGAACTTAAAATGAAGCTACAACGGAATTGAAGTTATGATAATTAATTTATGAGATGAAAGCAACCCCTTCGTGTTGACAGTCTTCACCCACACTTCGCTGTTGTTTAGTTCCTAGCAATACTGACTAAACAAAGCCAGCCAGTTTCAACAAAAATTTAGACTGTTCATTTCAAATTACATCTTTGGTAACCTTTGCTAAACTTGCTAAATCTTTGCTAAACTTAGCTAGACTCCGTCCTTCTTGCAACACTAGGATATTAAAAACCATTGAGATACAAGTTATAAAAGATGCAAAGAAATTAAATAAATCATGCAGGCTGTAACAAATGGCTTTTGGGGAGCTTCCCTTTGGGGTTCCCATTTCTGACTGAATTCTTCAGCCCATTTTGTGCCACCACTGCCTCTCTGCTCTCTTCAGGAGTGGTTTGTCACGGCTGATTCAACCATCAAGTTTTGGGTGGTAGTGAAGAATGGAAATGAAAGCATCAGAGCAAGTGAACTTTTCGGTTTAAAAGGAAAATGCACAATTCCCTGAGATGTTTAAAATTACATATCAAAAGCCCCACAAGAACATTTCTGCCCTCAGAAGAGTTACATTCTACATCACCAATGGCTGAACACATTTCCTCTAACCTCTAATTGCTCAGGTCTGAGCTGCTCTGCTCTCTTTTTTCCCCCTCACAGTACTCCCTAATCTGCTATCAGTCTCTGAAATCATCAGCACTTGCAGGTTAAAACAAACTAAAACTCCCTCAAGTATTATTAGTTATAAGGAGGAGGAAATGATTTTCAAAACCAATACCAGAAGAAAAAACGCCAACAGATAGACATCTATGTGAAACAACCTGTGACCTTACATGCAATCACAGGCACCAGGGTGACAGAGATAAAACATAAACAGCTTAGCAAGACAAAGTTCATCGCAGGTCCCAAATGAAATCACTTATTCTGCATTTTCCAGCTTAGAAATAATATGCAACTGTTACGACCAAATTCCCCACCACCCCTCATGCTCTTCCATCAGCTTTGAGATGGCACAACATTCAGTTATATTCCCAAAAAAGTGATAGGTTTGAGCATTCTTAGGGTTAGTCATGTTTCTGAGACACAGGCTAAGTAATTTACAGTATAGCAATGAAATGTTTCACTTTATTTTCCCTCCATACACTATCATTAATTACTATAATGACAAGTTAATAACTACTCAATGTCTCGAAGATGTAGCGCAAGATTCTCTACTGATGTAAATTAAACCACTCACATAAATTAGCTTCTTATGTCAAGCCTTGTTATTATAAAAGAAAAACAAATGTTAAAGCCCACCTTGGGTCTGATGCTGCTGCATTCAGTCAGCAAATTCTTGCAGTTCTTGTGGACATTCACTGCACAATCTGAAATGCACACACACACAAAGAACTCTTAATTATTCTTCTTTCCTGTGTAGGGAAAAGAATAATGATACACAAAGGATCTTAATTTTGAAGAGATGCAGAGTAAGCTCACATGTTGTGGCAAGCATCCTTGTTGTGCGTGTTCTGGTCTTGATTTTATACCAAACCCTCGAGTTTTTCCCGTAAGACTGAACCACTGAGTGCAATTCACACATGCAAGAACCAAGAGCCACTCTGGAATGCACAAGCAGTCTTCTGCCCAACCTCCACTCAGTGGAGCACAGTTTTCCTCATCTTTGCAAAGGCCATTTCCATGTCTCTCCATTCAAAACTGACACCAGTCAAGAAGGCAGCAATTCTTTGGCTCCACAGGAATAGCTGCCTTTCTGCATGGACTATTGCTGTGAGCTGCAGTAACCACAGTAAATTAAAGATCAAAACACTCTCCAGAATCATCAGAGCATTACCAGCACCAGAGCATTACCAGCCGTCCAGATGCACAAAGGAATTATTCCCAGATACAGGAACCAAAGCAGTTCTCTCACCCAAAAGCCATAAAACTATTAACAGTATAATAAAATCCAATCTCTTTTTTTTGTCCTTCTGATAACTACTTCTTGAGAAAACAGGAGGGAAACTGATAGCGCCAAATATTTTCTGCAGCTTTTCTGCCCACTATAAAACAAGATCCTTCATAAAAAGCAAGACACCAACAACTCAGTAAAGGACACCAGGATTTGCCTTTTCCCAGACATGCCTGTTGAAAGAGAAATAGAACAAAACTGGGAAGAGGAACACCATAACTGCTAGAGAAAAGCCAGTTTATGTTTAAAGCACAGAGAAAAACTATTTAAGGTCTCTTCAGAACCACCCCCGCCTGGCGCCAGGACTGGGGATCTGCTTTAAGGCTCCTGGCTAACCTAGAGAGATGCTCACTTGTGTTTTCCATAATTTCAGCAAAAGCCTGAGAGCAGGACCAAAATACTTACTTGGCTTTAAACACAACTAAATTAATAAAGATATAAAAACAAGACTGAGAGAAAGACTGAGTGCACAGACCTGCAAGATGCTTAGATGTTATACAACTTCCCCAAGTGTGGGAAACGAAGTGCAGAGTTCTGCTCCCAAGTGCCCGCCACAAAAAAAAAAAAAAAAAAATCCACAAAAACTACCCCCTCCCACAGCTTCTCTTATTTGGGATATTCCCACCACTACCACACCCCACGCCACAAACCAAAAGGCACTGCATCTAATTTCAAATGTATGTGCCTCTGCAAATGCACGAGAAAAATGTATCAAAATTACTCACTTATTAAAATTGTAGAGAATAACAAATATATTCATTATTTTGGCAGTGATAAGGCTTCCACCTACCACAAGGGAACGAAGAGCTTGTTAAAAGACATGCCTCAACAACAAACAAGTAGTTGACAATGGAAATCCCTTTTCTCCTGAGACAAAGAAACAAACTGTAGGACAAAAATCACCACACAAAAGGAAATAGAGAAAATTCTCCATGACGTCAGGCTGGGTTGGCTTCAAGTCCTGCTCACAGATGGGTTCCCTTCAGGGCAGAACAGGCAGCCCAATGGATGCCCAGTGTTCCTATAGCCACTGCCTTCCCACACGGTCCTGAAATCCACGTAACTCACCTAGAATTCTGTAATATAGTCATCTAGAAACATCAAACTTCACCTAGATATTCATATTCCCTGACATTCACCCATTTTCAGTGATTACATTCAGTAATTCTTTTTCTATCAATGATTAGCAGGACTAATTCCACTTGAAAAGCTTGGGTTCCTTGTTAAGGTAACTGTAAAAGGGATCTCACTTAAAAATGTATTTCAATTTTAAAATCATGCCCTTGCTCTGTTAAAGATAACAGCTTGTGGCACTCTCAGTAGGTATTTTTCACTTAATCAGCTGACATATCTAATAGTGCTGTGTATGACTTCCCCACACTGCTGAAAGGTTCTTTACACAACAGTGAAGAACATACTAGAAAACAGGAAAATGCTACAAAAAAGCCACAGGAAACTGCAGCTGAATCCAAGGACCTGATTCTCCAGGAGACTATCTGAAATGCACTTACTTAATGATTTCAAAGTGGCATTATTTTTGCCCACATAAGAAAATCTGAAACCTGCCAGAAGACTGTTTTATAAGCATATTTCATTTTATAAAACATGCTCCAGCTTCCTCTATTCAACACACTTTTGCAGTGCTGAAGGAAGGACACTAATTCAGCATGAGAAGGAGCTTTTGTATATTAGTGACTGTGGTTTCCTTTTTATGCATGTAAGATTTCTGCATTTATTCTTACTATTCTGCATTCTTATTAAGCCTCTCTCAAAATGGTATCAGAGAACTGCAGGGGTCAAAAAACCAGCAAAGAGAAGAATGAGGGACAGGGGACAGTAAAGAAGGGACAGGAACCTGCACACATGGAGGCTGATGTTTAAGAGCAGAGATACACATGAAGGGTTGTTTACAGGTGTAGAGAAATACCAGATCTCTAACAGGTATAGAGAAATAGCAGATTTCCATCCTTTCCAGCCATGCAAAGTAAAGCAGCATCAGTTAACTCAAACTGACAAAGAAAACTATTTTTGCATTTACCATCAGTAACATTTGGTCTTATTCACATCAAGAATTTGGGAAGGTCCAAAAAAAAAAAAAAAAAGAGAGAAAGAAGGACAGTTCTGTCAGCAAGCTCTTCCCAAACAGGAGAGGCACAGAAGATATTCCTGAGAAAGGCAGAGATAAAAACTCGGAGGACTGCACCCAGGTTCTTCCCTGTCTTCTCCCTCAATCACTCACTGAACAGCAAAAAGATTAATTTGGCAGGGAAAAACAGACCCTCTAAAGGATTTCATCTTGATACACACTAAGCAGAAGGGCTGCAACTCCGGCCAGTGCTGACACCACCAGACAAAGCGCCAACACACCAAGAAGGTCCAAGGATTTGGGTCAGCTCAACTGGATGGGGACAGCAGCACCACCACTACAGCTAAGGGTACCAGAGCAACTGAACCACACAGAGTATGGAAACTGAGCAAACCCACCAGGGTTGTTCCTGGGCTTTAATCAACAGGTTTGGAATTAAGGCTGAGAATTTTGGGAGCATCACATTATCCCAGATCTGCTTACTACAGGGACTGTCACTCCCTTGAAGCATTTTGCAGGGGCCTGTGCCAAAGATGACCTCATGAGTGACTAAAGCAAGGACCTCGACCAGCAAATAAATATTTAAGACTAAAAGGCTCATAAACATCAGAAAAGATCCTCTTCGTGACTGAGATTAATGAATTTACTATCTGGTATAATAAAAACCCTTCCCTTATTAATGAGATGTTTTCTCAATGGCCCACAGAAGGTAATTTACAACCTACGAGCATTTTACTGGACAACATATTACAACACTCAAAAGCATCACCCTGTTCACAGTATGAGAGGGCAACAAACCTGGCTGGAAAGGGACAGTTCCAGGGGATCAGACACTGCCAATGTCCTATAAATGTCTTCCAGAATTGGATTCCAGGACAAATCTATGACTCACCAGACATTATGAGCACTATGACCCTGACCTTTGGTCTGGAACGGTACTGCCCAATACAATAACTCTTAAAAGGCCATTTGCAAACAACTAACAGACAAAAATGCTGCAATTAATCTAAAATTGAACTATTGACTTTCTTTATCTCACGGATTTTTTTTGTTGTTGTTGTTTATTTTTTAAATGACAGATTAAAAAAAAATACTTTAGGCAGCTAAGTTCAAACAGGGACAGATTTTAACAGTGATTCTAATGATAAAAGGAGTTCAAGAACTCTTTCAGTACTAAGGATATATTCACCACCTATGAAATCCAACCAGCTGAAGAGAGCCAAGGACAAATTAGCTTCCCTGTGAAATTAATAATTTTAATATTTTTTCCTGTTTTCAACTGTCCAGTGCTTCAGGGATTAAAGAGCATCTCTTCCCTCCTTCCTCACCCTTACACCACACAGGGAACTCCTCCCTCTTGAACTGACAAAGGAAACAACCCGCATATGAATGATTAACACAGAATATAAACTCTGCATTTATACACAGAGACACACAACCCAACAGCCAAGAAACATTTCAAACCACCACAGCATTCCAGAAAAAGCAGAGTGCCTGTGATAAAACTTCTCAGAAAAGAGGAGGAGTTTCAGTGGAACACGAGGAAGTTTCTGTATTGGGTAAATCCAGGTCAGGTATCTTGAGGAACTTGGAGCAGATTTAACTTTGTCCTAGTGGCTCCGGTGGCCGGTGTTTACTTGTTTTCTCACTTGCCTAATTACGCAGAGGCAGAAACCAAAAACTGGAAGGGTGCAGGGAGATGAGATACTTCACATTCTGAAACAGAGACAGTCCATGCCAGAGAGCAACAGCACTAAATTATCAAGTTTCAGCCTCCCTGTTAGAGCATTCCTCTTTGTCTCCAAAACAACCTAAAATTACTTTCTCATTGTATCTGGTTTTATTGTCAAAATATCAGTTGGATGAAGCAAAAGAGGGATTGTGTGATTCCCAGCACTACAAGTTCTGGCAGCCATGGGGTTTTCTTTAGGCACAGAAACACATAAACAACCAACAGTTCTGGTTTTTAAACAACGCTAAGTAAAATCTGCATATTACCCTAAAAGAAACAGGAGTCCCAATTCAATTCTCTCACGCTAAACCCTTCCCCCAGTCTACACGACAGAACTGAAGCAGCAACTATGACAATCATAAAAGGTATTTAAAATATTTCATAGGTAAACAGTAGGTGGAACTACAACACACAGTGTCCGATGGCTCCTGTTTGAGAGCCATGTTCCGTGGGTTTCTTTTATTTTACCGTGCCAAAGAGAAACCATTACTTTTATACATTTAAACAAAAACTGCCAAATAAAAAAGCTTCCCATAAAACCCCCTTAAGAGGGGAGTACAAAGGAACTAAGACGTAGCCCTTTTTTCTCACGGTGACACACCAAATCTTTACACAATTTTCAGAAATTAGGCTTATTTATTAGAGCAGCAACACCAAATATAATACCAGAAACATTCAGAAAGCTATTTGTTCGAATCACCGCCTGTTTCCCCGCTCCTCCTACAAAATCCATCACCACTCCTAGCTGCTGCTGGCGCTTCCTTTCCTCACACACAAACTAAGCTGATATCATCTCCCGCTCCTCTCCCCAAGGAGCCAGGGCCGTGGAATATTTAAAATGGATCAGTCTTCGCAATTGTGGATAAGCGGAAGTTTTCACCATTTTTTCCCCTAACGCATTTAAGGTCTTTTCACGCACATCCCAGACTTTTCTCAGCACCGGTACATACAATGTGTGTAAGAACCGAGAGAACGAGGTGCGGGATTTAATGATCGCAAGGATGCTCAGACTCAAGCTGTGGCATAAAGAGAGCCGGTTTCACACAGGCTACAGCCGCTCGCCTCCTTACCGCACACAACAACATTTTTCACTCCTTCGACAGCCCCTAAAAGAGGTTTCTAATGTAAACACTGCATCTTTCCAGCTGCGTCCCGTCCCGCAGCTGAAGCCCCGAGCTGGAAAGGTCGGGACGGCTATAAACCTGCGGGACTGGGGCAAAGCGAAGATCAACCCGCTGCCCCGGACAAACGCCGGGACTCCCTGGAGCTCTCTGAGCCCCTGCTGGCCGCACACGGACCGGGGCCGGGCGGTCCCCCCGCCGCGGCCCCGGGGAGGGNCGGGCGCGCTGACAGCCCGGTCTCTTACCGGACTCCCCAGGGAGCCGCCGGTTCCCTCTCGGTCCCGGGAGCCGCCGCCACAGCAACAGGAAACGCCCCCGTGTCCCGGAAGGAAAAATGGGGACGAGGGCGCGCCTGCGNCTCAGGGGCAGCGCAGGGGCTCCCTGAGGCCGTGCCTTCCCCTCAGGGAAGGCACACGGACACCATCAGCCCGCGCTTTCCCCTCATGGAGGGCACACGGACACCCTTAACCTGTGTTTTCCCCTCATGGAGGGCACACGGGCACCCTTAACCTGTGTTTTCCCCTCATGGAGGGCACACGGGCACCCTTAACCTGTGTTTTCCCCTCATGGAGGGCACACGGACACCCTTAACCCTTGTTTTCCTCTCAGGGAGGGCACGAGAACCTGCAACCCTGCACTTTCCCCTCGAGGGCGCTGGCCACCCATAGCCCGCTCTTTCTCCTCAGGGAGGGCATGAGCATCCTTGGCCCGCACGCTCGTCTCAAGGAAGGCACATAAACATGGTCAGCGCCTGTTTTCAGGGACGCCGTGAGCACCCGCAGCCCGTGCATGCTCCCCAGGGAGAGCACACGGCCACCCTTAGCTTGCTCCTTCCCTCGGGAAGAGCACACCCAGCCCTGACCCGTGCTTTCCCCTCAGGGAGGGCACACGCACCTGCAGCCCACACTTTCCCTTCAAGGAGGGCACATGGCCACCCTTAGCCTGCGTTTTCCTTCAGGAAGGGTACGACTACCCACAGCCTGTGCCTTCCCTGAGGGAAGGCACTCCTCAGGGTGGAGCGGCGCCCTCCATGCCATCCTTTGACCTCCTCGTTCCCCTCATGGAGGACACAGCCACTCCAGCTGCTGCTGCCCCTCAGGGAGGGCAGAGCCACCCATAGCTCTTGCTTTCCCCTCAAGGAGGGCACATGTCTCCCCTGACCTGCCCTTTTCCCTCAGGGAGAGCCCATGGTCCCTGCAGCCCCACGCTTTCCATGAGGGAAAGCAGAGCCACCCACAACCCTCACTTTCCTTTCAGGGAGGGCACATGGCCACCCATGGCCTTCTCCTTCTTCCTGCAGGGAGGGCACAGGGCCCCCAACCTGCGTGTATCCCTCACGGAGGGCATGAGCATCCTCAGCCCGTGCTTCATCCTCGGGGAGGGAACACGACCACCCATAGCCTTGTCCTTCCTCTTGCAGGGAGGGCTTGGTCACCCATAGCCCGCACTTTCCCTCAGGGTGGGCACAGGGCCCCTCACCTGCATGTCCCCCTCAGGGACAGCATGAGCATCCTCAGCCCACACTTTCCCCTCAGGGAGGACACGGCCACCCCAAGCCTGCACTTTTTCCTCAGGGAGGACACACGGCTGCCCAGAACCCATGACTTGTCTGAGGGAAGACGCATGGCCCCTCCAACCCGTGTTTTCCCCTCAGGGAGGGCGCATGGCCACCCTTAGGCCATACTTTCCCCTCAGTGAGGGCACATGGTTCCTCCCAGACTAAAGAGGCCCCTAACGGATGGGATGTGGCACCCCAGTGACACCATCAACGTGGTACTTCATGTGTTTGCACAGTGCCTGGGACTTGAAATACACAATTTGTTATTAAAAGGCTGGTGGGATTTGCCATCCCAGTGTGCTGGAGTGTTTACAAACACCCTGCCAAGGCAAGGCTGCAGTGCCTGGAGCATTGGCAGGCACTGGCTTTCCCTATTCACCCCTCAACAGCGAGTGCCTGCCCAGGCCTTTGTCAGTGACCCCTGCACAGACAAACGATGAGAGCAAAAGGGGAATTATCTTCCCTAGCAGCAGATCCATGCACTGACTCATAGGACCAAACTGCCTGCTGGAAAAAACAACTTTTCCCTGACACGAGTGAGGTTTGATGTACTAGCACCGGGCTGCTGGAGCACTTGGTGCAGGGAGGAAAACTGGGAAGAGCTCACCACCCAACCTCACCTCCCAGTTTCACTCTGAGGATTTACAATACTGATCGAAAGTTTGTCATATTTTAAATATTTTAAATCACACATATCCTACTTGCCTGTTGAGCTTGAAAACACAACATACACGATTACAAAGCAAACTTTCCTCTCAAAATCCACCCTGCAGCTTTCCCATGCTGCTTTGAAAGAACCTGCCACTGTTTGGGCTGGAAATGTGATGAAATCCTGCCATGGGGCCAATGTGGTCTCTGGTTTCCACACTGCCACCTGTTTAATCGATTTTATTTTTATCTTCATCTCATAGTTGCAAGCTTTTCCAAAATGTTCCCTTTTGTGCTGCTTCTCTACAGGACTGAGTACATTGAGGTCCCAGTTGTTTATTGGGGCCTGTCAGCACTACGGAGAAATGATCATTAAATAAAGCTGTTTGGGGGTAAACAGCTGGCTGTCACTTGGTGACTGATTAATCCTTGGGCACTTCAAACTTCGTGCTTCGCTGTAATATAGAAGTAAAGCATTGCAGATTGCCCAACTGCAGCTGTCATGGAGAGAACGTGCTGTGCTTGTGCGGCCTCAGGGTATCGCCACAAAATCAGTGCAAAATCTGGCACAGCAGCCAGCTCCAAGACTCTGTAGCTTGGAGCTAAGGTTTGGATTGCAAAGAAGAGAAGAGCACCAACTGTCTAATCCTGTGTAATTGTGTAATAACAAAAGATTTCTTGCTGAATATGTCTCAGGTTGATTACTGTCCTTATGCATTTGTCAGCCCAAATGTACAGCGTCCTGAGGTTGTATCAGGGAATGGAAGGAGCAGCACTTGGAGACGTTCCAGATCAAGGTAGTACTGCCCAGATACAAAAAGAAAGTGAAAAGCAGAAAAGGGG
Source organism: Machaerirhynchus nigripectus (assembly GCA_013397975.1). NCBI lineage: Eukaryota > Metazoa > Chordata > Aves > Passeriformes > Dicruridae > Machaerirhynchus > Machaerirhynchus nigripectus. The sequence continues at coordinate 303,175 of VZRQ01000013.1, read as the reverse complement.
AAGCACTGAGAATAGGATGTACTTTGGTTTCCTTTTCAAAGCCCTCTCGAGCTGGCTGAGCCAGCTCTGTGTCAGGACACTCAGCTCAGTCAGTGTTTCCTCTGCAACCAGTGCTGCAGCCGCTTTCACATTTGCTCCATTGGCTCAGAACCACCTTAACCCACAGCCCGACGCAGCCGCTCTGGTTTTGCCTCTGTTTATTTGGACTCCTGTCAGTAATCGTTCGTTCCAAGTGGGACTCCCAGTCCATTCATCACTGTCATCATGTTACAGCAGCCAAACCTCCTTTTTCCCCCCAAAACAGAAGATTTTTGGCAGCTGTGTCTCTCTCCGGAAATGCAAAGTTCCAGGTTGCCTGCTGCCTTTCAGATTTCTCAGGACTCTGTGTGGGCCATGAACAGAAATTTCAGGATAGAAAATCAAGTAATTCCTCCTTATCATAAGCCAAAACTATCCTTCACCTATTAGCTTATTGGTACTGCACTGGGAATCCAAAAGCAAAACCATGCAGGCCAAGAGCTGAATGAGAGGTGAATTTCACACCAAATTTCAGGTCTAAACCAAAAGGCTATTCTGGCCTCTCCTTGCCCGTGGGTGGAGGATGTTTGCCTGACAAACTGTGGAAATCCGTGTCCTCTCCCTTACTCGTTGTGAGAAAGGAAATGGTTCTCCAAACCTCTTTCACAACATGCCTTAAATAAATCCTGGAGACCAGTTGTTACAGCAACCAGTTAGAGATCAGCCAGTGCACTGAAGCAGCCAGCAAGGGTCAGCCTAGGACAGGTGGACAGTCCAGCACAGCCGGTATTGTTCAGGAAGATTCATTAAACTGAGCACCTTCTCTTAAAGGAGTTTGTCTGAAGCCTGCCAAATTTTAGTTGCAGCTATCAGTTTCCTTGGAAGAGGATGGTCAATCTGACACCCCTGTGGGGGCCTGGGCTCTGTCTTTTTCATGAAGTAATAGCAATTGACTGTCAGCTGAAGACGTAGAAGACCCACCTCTACCCCAGAGCTCAAGCTCAAGGGAAGAAATCCTCCTTCCATCTGTACTCCACAGCATATCCCTGGCTCACCTCCATGGCACAGCCTGCTTTGAGAGCTCTCCTCCTGTCAGGGCTTCCCTGGGACTCATCTAACTCTTGCTGCATAAACTCTGGAAGCATGTTTATAAGAGAGGATTAATTTAGGCACAGAACCTTCTCCATCCGTGATAGCAAAAGCTCAAGAGGAGCTTTCTCATTTCCAGGTGAACAATAAACCTAGAGACTCACAGCTCATAGTTTACATAATAGCAGAGTTTGGGTGGCCGCTGTTGTCGAGATCCCTGTGACTGCAATCATTCCTCTTTGTTTTTCATCCCTGCCAGGCCCCTAACTGCACATCTGTGAGCTGCAGAGATTCTCCTACATCTCCACCCTCGACACACAGCACAGCCTCCTCCCCTGGGAGACTCGGGTGTCCTTTGGGGTGAGGACAGATGGGAGGAATCAGTGGGAGAGAGAAACGAGTTACAATGTACCAGGCTATGCGAGCTGCCCACTTTCTTCACAGCTCACACACGTTTCTAGCAGAACAATGCTTTTTGTTCTGACTTAAATGCAGAATTCCTCCTGCTGTTAGTGTCTCTAATAAGAAACCTCTCGCTCCTCTAGCTCATCACAGCCATGGAAGTCACCAGACTTTTTGTGTCAACTGGACAGTGAAAAGACCTCAGGTTTGTAATCATTTCCCCATCCTTCCTCCCCCTTCAGCTTATCCCTTTCTTTAACCACCATCTTTTCCTGTGTTTTCCACGAGCCCGTTTTGCCTTGGACCACGTGGTGGTGCTGCAGTTAAAAATACCACGGACACAACAGCAACAGCAGCACCTGACCAGCGATGGGCCGAGGGCTGGCTGGGGGCCAAGGCGTGGGGATAATCAAATGTGAGTTCATGAGGAGAAAACAAGAGGCGCAGCCAAATATCCTCACATCCTGGCAACAGCCACAGCTCAGACTGAGCCTGACGGAGCTGCTCTCACTTCTGAAAAGCAGGCCTGCTGCTCCGGCTTCCTGGTGGCCCCGGAGCTTGCTGTTCCAGACCTCTATCAGGGACTGATCAGGAGACCACACACTGCTCCGAGCTGCAGTAACGGGAGCTGCTGATATCAACTACCAGCTCAGCAGCAGCTCGCAAAGGTTTCAGCCCAGCATCATCCAAATATAGGCACTCTCAGGCCATCAGCTGTCACACCGCAAGTCCCAGCCCAGCTCTCAACACAGGCAGGCCATTAATTTTAACGGACAGCTCAGAACCCTGCCCAGTTGTTCAGCCTCAGTTCAAGCCACTGCAAACAGAGCATTATAAAACAAGCTGTGCTGCTCTGCTGCCTGCGTTAGCCTGGGCAGCCAAGAGCCGAAGGAGATGTCACAGAGTCCCAAACACAAACCAGTGCCTCAGCCACCTCAGAGTTTTTCTCCTGAATGTTCACAAGACAGAACACAGACTCCTCACAGAAGGGCTGGGAAACAAGGTGAAAGTTACTATAACTCACATCCAATCCCTGTGTATGTATGATGGACAAGCCATGCTGAGCCACATTCTCATTTCAACAGCCAGCTCCAACTCCAGATCACAGATCTCAGTAAGGTTGTCCAGGCGAGAAGCACTCACAGTAACAATGTCCTCAGAGTTCCCAAGGCCGTACAGAGCACGGCTCCACACTCATGGGGTTCAAGGACTGTCTGTATCCTTCCAGGTTAAGGTATTTTTGTAAAGCAGTGTGCAGGACTGCAAACAGAGCCTCTGGCTGGGAGATTCCTCACACAGGAATGACAAAGCACAACTCTGCCTCCTCCCATAATATTTAGGTTCTCTCTAAATATCCACAAAGCTCTTCTTCAGCTCCCTGCTTCCTACTTTTTGCTGTGATGCCTGAAAAATGCTCACTAGCAGCCAGGTCTGTGCCCCTTTTCAATTTCCCTCCAGCCGCCCTGAAAGGAAATTGTATTTCTCACCACACATGTCCGAGGGCAGTCAGTGCCTTTATGCCCCAGAAAGGTTTTACTGACCTTAAGAGCCTCTGAGAGATGCTCACTGGAGAGCAAGCATTGCTTGGGGTACAGGGTGGAGAAAGAGAGCAATCCTTTCATTTCCAGAAAATTTTCTCTGCCCACAGACAACCCCTTGGGAATTAAAACGTTCTTTGGTGCCCTGAGTACCTGCCCCAAAGAGGAGGGACAGGGTTTGTCAGCCAAAGCCGTGCCACAGTGGATGCAGTGGGAGCACAGAGGCCCATGCATGCTGGCACTACTTAGAGCTGAAAAGCAACAGTCTCGCCCATGCATGTCCTGGGAGGCAGTATTTGACTTTTTGTTAGTTAATAAAGTTTTGGATGCTCTAGAAATCCCTGTGCCCGTGCACAGCGCAGATGCTGAGCTGAAACATCACTGCAGCTGTGAAAAACAGCCTAAAAGATCCAGCTACACTCAGGCAGTTGGGATACTTTTTCAGGCAAAGCAGAACCTCATAATAAAAAAGAATTAATAAAAGAGAAGTTGGCCTAGAACCCTCCGTGGGGGAAGGGGGCAGGAAATGGTCAAGTGGCCAACGAAAATGAGGATAAGTTATTGCCAGGCAGGATTCAGAGACCATTTAGACTATTTGGAGAAACAACGAAGCCAGGCCAAGCAGGGTGGTGGGGTAGAGTCGAGCCAGGCAGAGAAGTGAAGCAATCCAGGGGGCTGGCTGAGGCAGGAGAACAGCCTGGGCTGCAGGGCAGGCGGGGAGCGCAGGCTGGGGCAGAGCCAGGCAGTGACAGCCATACTCACTCAGGCACTGCAGACCACTTTTATTCCCAAGAGGTTTGGCACACAGTGAGCAGCTGGTGCAACTGGAGAAAACCCCTGGCACGAGCTGGTGGCCATTGATATCTTTACACCTCTCTTTTGTCTCCTTTGCCTCTTTCTCCTTCTCTCTCTCCTTGGGCTGATCTTTGTTCTTACCCTGGAAGGAGAGAAGAACACAGCTCAGTCACAGGCCTCGCACTGCCCACACATTCCTTTCCCCACTGGTACAAAGGAGCAGAAAGCTGGTGGGCAGAAGGTACAGTGGGATGGCAATGCTTTTCCCAAATGCCTTCCCAAGGCTTGGGCCCAGTCCCTCTAGTCTAAGTCTATTGGTGATGAAGGGCAGGACACACTTGGCTGTCCCTCTGCAGGCTCCTCCTGCCACAAAGAGTGATCCAGGCAGTCACCCAGCCAAGGCACTCCTCTTTCTATGCACAACAGTGCCAAGGCAGCATAAGAGCATCCAGAACGTGCCCTGGAGCAAGGTGGGCTGGAGTTTAGGGATGAAAGCATCCAGAACGTGCCCTGGAGCAAGCTAGGCTGGAATTCAGGGATCACTCAGTCCCATGCACTACCACTGCTTTAGAGGTCACAGTGCATCTGCTCAACAAGCGGCCTCAGCCATCCAAAAGCAATCCAGCTAACTGTTCCCTATGGTAAGATCCCCTTTTCTACTTGAAGAATTTACCAATTCCTTCAAAAATATCAACATCTCTCTCACACCTTATCCTTCTGCCAAGATCCGGTGACTCGGCTCCGCAGGGAACTCAGACGTCGCATCACCTTCGTGCCTTTCTCTGCTTTATCACTCTTCCCACTGTCCTCATTTCTGAAAGGAGACCAAAACATCTTAAAAAGGGGAAATTCACAGACCAAGCCCAGCTTAGGGAGATCACTGATGTTCATTGAAGCATTACTTTAGGACCCCAAGCATGAGCTTCCCATCTCCTGGAGGATCTGGTTTGGCATCAGCCATGTCGTTTATTAATGAGACACTTGCAAATAAAGAGCTGAACTTTCAAACTATGTGTGCAAGTTTTGTTCAGTGCCACACTCCTTGCTGAACCCCTGCAGATACCAGTGTCCTGCACACAGGATTAGCAGGGCAGTAGAGCTTAGATGGAGTGGACTCAAAATCAGTCTGCTCTCAGAACACAAAGGGTGTGTGTCACCTGCTGTCTCACTTACTCGTTAGACAGGAACTCAAACCAAGTGAGGTTCTGCTGGGAAGAATCGCTGCCTTCTTGCACACAAGCTCTCTGCTTCACCCTGGGCAGGGAAAAGGCATCAGACACAGCAGAGAACACAAGAGCAGAACTTTTGGGTCAGCTGAAAATCATCTTCTAGATGGGGCAGGAACATTTTTAGAGTTACCAAGGAGGCAAATGCCCCTTCTCCTTGCAATTCTACCCTGGTTTCACTGGAATAAATCAGTGATTCTGGTACCCTGGGGATTTGCCCCTCAAGGGACCAAGAGTCCTTTACCAGGTGGGTCGTAGGCAGACCTGTGACCTGCCCACACATCCCTCTCCCAGACACACTTACCCATGGTAATGTTTCAGCTCCTGAAGTACCTTCTGGACAATTAACCTACCAAGGATGGGGCAAGAGAAAGGCAAGGGATTAGAAAATATCCTTGCACAGACATTCTGCAGCCCACAAAGCCTCAGGCACTGGTTTATGACCAACTGCTCAGCTGTGCCCCAGCACAGAGCGGGATCTCCTTTGCTGTTGCATGCCCAACAGCTCAGATACACTCAAAAATCTCCTTCATCTCAAACCAGCCAGGACTGACAATACCTACACGTGGTCTGGGGACACGTGGTCCTTCTCCAGCATCTCCAGAGCAGGGGGTTCAACACCTGGAACACAGAATGCTCTCAGCAGGGATTCTGGTTTGCCCTTGCAGAGCACCACATTGCAATCTATACAACTGGACCCTGTTAATTTTGTTGGGCTCCCATTCTGTCTTGATTGGTAAGGAAGAAATGCCAGGAGCAGTTAGGGAGGGAGATTCTGCTCCACATTTCTGTGAGGGAAGTGAAGGCTCCATTACTTTTGTGTGTTACCCCTCCCCTTCACAGTCTGTGTTAGATTTGCTGCTGAGGGTCCTGCTTGCAGTAGGGTAGGAGCTGGTACCACCCCAGAGCCCTTCCCCATGACAGCCAGCCTCCCCTCTGCTTCCCAGGCTCTCAAACCTGTACATTTTGCTCTGGGACAGTCCTCGCAGGTGGCACTTGAGTAGGGAGTGACCAATGCACCAGCAACAGGGAGGTTATGTGGCAATGTGTCACTGGGGATGGGCATGTCTGAGCTGAGACTGCACTGCTAGCCAGGGCCAGACTCACAACCAGCTTGGCTTTGTATTTCAGGAGCTCCTGGGACCATGCAGAAGGGAAAGCAGAGGCTGTCCACACTTCCAGAGGCTACAGCTCCAGTTTTTTATATTCTTAATCACACCTTGAACACATTTAATGGCATAGAGTCTATACCAACCTTCCACAGCTGGAAGAGAAGTGTTGAAACTGTGAGGTATCTGAGGGGAGGCAATGGTCTCACAGGCTGATGGGACAGACTTGGACCTCAGTCTCTTCCCACTGCTGGCACATTTCTGGAGAAGTAAAAAGTCACAGAAATCATTGGTGCTTTGTGCAGCAAGGGAGCCTCCATTGCAGCTGATTCCTCACCTTTTCCCTCTTGTTTTGTCAGGGTTATGATGCAGGACACCATTAGGCCCAGCTGTTTGTTGGCTCCAGGAAGGCTGGAGCAAGTGACACTTGTGCCTGAAACCTTCTTAGGCACTTCTCACTTTTATTGGACATGTAGCACCGTGATGCAATTGTCCTTTTAACAATAATTGAATCTAAAGGTATTCCCCAGGGCAAAGCAGTGTGTAAGGGGGGGGTGACACTGCTGTCTTCAACTACCTGACAGAGGGTTAGAGAGAAGATAGGGCCAGACTCTTCTTAGACCTGCAGTGACAGCACAAGAGGCAACAGGCACAGGTTGCACAAGAGAAATATCAGCTAAATATATAGGAAAAGAGGGCTGTGCTACAGGCAGCTCCCAGGGCCTTTATCCCACAAGATGGGGCAGTTTATCTGAAAAACCCCATCCTTGCTGAGATTCCTGCAGCAAGAATGAATCCTGCAGATTCCTCCTGGTTCCACGCTGACACTGAGGGAGTCCAGCCTGCAGCTGACACCTGTGTGTGTTGCTTTCTTTACCCGCAGCTTGCCCTGCTGCCCCCGTGCACAGCCCTCCACACTCACCACCTCCTGCAAGCCGGGGCTGGCCCTGAGGTCTGGGCGCAGCGGCTCTATCTCCACTTTGATCACTGTGCCACCCCGGCTGCTGCTCCGGGCTCCCAGTTCCCCTTTGGGCAGCTGAAGGGACACATGAGGCTGGAGGCAGGACTGGCTCCTCTTCTCCACGTCGTCCTGCTCTGGGTCACTGCCCAGCTCTGTGACATCCAGGCTGAACCTAACAGGGGAGAGGAACAAGCCAGTTGAGCAGACCTGCCCCACTGTGCCGGCACGGCACAGCCACTGCAATGTGCTTGGCTGGGTGGTCCTACGAGCTCATGGCCAAGGAGGCTCACCAGAGGAGGCACGTGGGAAAGGAAATGACAGGAAGCATCAGCCTGGACACCAAGTCCTGAGCCTGTTAAAAACAGCTTCTCTGGCTGCCACCAGTGAGTCCCCAGCTCCTCGGTCACCCGGGATGTTTAGTGCTGGACAGCTAACACTGATCTCTTAGCAACCCCTGAGACTGTGCAGCCACCCTGGCAGCAGCCTGTCCTGCCTGCCCCAGAGCTGCTGCCCTGTCAGCTGCCATCCAGGAAAGTCCCTCGGGGCATTTAGAAGTGGCAGATGATGTTGTTTATCGCATCACCACTGTGGCATCATGCCATAAATCCTGCTCCCACCAGGGCCCAGCTTTGAGGAAGGAAAAAAATTATTTTCTGTGAAATGAGGGGTGAACCAGCTCCCCCAGTGCCCCGCAGTGTCCTGCACACCAAGTGCTGTTGCAGTGACAACAACGCAGAAGCAAAATGATGGATAAAGCTCAGTGGAAAATCTTAGTCTCTGCATGGGTTCTGTCTGCAGATCACTGTCACTTCATTCCTGCTGCCACAGGCAGGCTCCAGGAAGCGTTTGCTTAGGGAACAGTGGGGTGTACTCCCCTTCCCTGGCCTCCTGCTCACACGTGTTTCATCACCCAGCGAGGGGACAGAACGTGTCCCTGACACTGACAGCCGCTCCGTGCCACCGTTACTCATGTGCCTGTTACAGCGTAAACTGTGAATGATCCATGGCACACGGGACAACAATAGGTCTGAGAACCAAAGTCTGAGCTTGATAAAGAACTGCCAAGATTTCAGGCTGAGATAATTTTAGGGTACCGTATAAGGAGGAGAGATAAAAATAGTCCTTGCTGGCTTGCACCTAAATCCCAGTCAGCTGGGAGATCAATACTTTTGTCAGCAGGGAAAGTATTCATGGAGGAACCTGGAGCTCAAGGCATTCATGTGGCAGGAGCAGAGGATAGCAGGAATGCCAGGCCTGACTCTGCTCCCGGCCAGAGCTCAGCATCGTGCTACAAACACAACCTCCTCTGCAGCCACGTGGAGGGCAGAGGGCTGGAGGACAGCACAGTGCTTGCAGGCACAGGCCCCACCATGCCAACTAACAGACAAGAAGAAAAAGGATTTGACAGAGCTCTCTTAATCCCTCTTTGATGCATAAAATTCCCTTTGAGCCAGAGGACGGAGGTCATCAGGGCAACTGATGCTGTTCAAGATTCCCTCCAGACAGAAATGAGAGATGCTCTTGCCAGCCCCAGCACCAGGAAAGGAGGGTCTTCCTACTTCCAAGGAGACATTAAAGCCTCTTGCTGCCCTAGCACTTCCTCTTCCACATCCCACCCAACACAACCAGTGGGTGTCCAGCTGCTCTGGCAGGCACTGACAGGCGAGGGAGACCACCCAGCAGCAGCTGGAGCTGCGGGCAGTGTGATGTCTGCAGCCTCACACCTGCATTGCATTGTGTACATCAAATAATCACTCACAGTCCCACCGTACCTGCGCCTGCAGTCCACGGGTGACAGAGGGCTCTCCCAGCTGTGCCTGCGGGAGGTGGACATGGATCTCACCAGCGTGGGGAAGGAATCCTGGGCCTCCTGCTGGTCCAGCTCGTTGTCTGTCTCTGCAGGATGCTCAGAAGTGCTGGTACCATCATCTGGCACCACTGCACAGGAGCACAGGTGGCCTTTGTTCAGAAAACGACAGTCGGCCTCTCCGTAACGTACCGAGCAGGAAACGGGATTGGAAAAAGCAACATCCACAGACAGTTTGCTCAGAACCCTTGGTCTCTCTTCCAATGAGCGAAGGGCAGACACAGTCTGGGATCCTTGTTCCGGCTGTGCCGCTGTGTCTGGCGTTGTTTTGGCAGTCGGCGGGCTCAGGAGTTCCAGATCTCTGTAATACTCCGTGCCCTGGAGAGCAGAGTCTGAGAGGAGATCCTCTGTGCTGCTGTGCAAGTCTGCTGCTGGGACATCCAGCTCTGTGGAAGACGAGTCCTCCTGCAAAGGCAGCACAAATCCTGAGAGCCTCGCACCAATCCTGCAAAGGGGACGCCTCCTGTGCAGAACTTGGGGTGCAGAGCAGGGCCAGACTTGCAGGTGACTTTCTAATAGTCGCCCTCCCCTACTGCTCTCGCAGCCAGACCTGCCCCAGCCCCGCCACCTCAGGGTCCCTCTGTGCCTTATTCCCCCCAACACCAATACAAAGCACTTAGATATGACTTTTCCCAGCAGCAGAAGCAATATAACCTTGTATTCCTTGACAGTCTGGATCAGTACCTCTTTCTCCCATCCCTACTCCACCACAAACCCCTCTGGATATGGTGCTGACCACCCAGTTTGCTGCCCCTGGCCTCTGCCTTGCACAGTGGCAGCAGCAGGAAAGAGGACACTTGCCTTCTCTTCAGCCATGCTGGTGCAGAAGGAATCATCCTCAACGATCAGGGATGGGAGGAAGCTTTTGGGGGTGGGATACTCCAAGGCAGGGCTGCGGGGGTCAGGGAAGTCCCGTAAGCACGGCTTGCAGTCGGACCCTGCAAGACAGAGAAGGTCTCAGCAGGTAAGCAGACATCAGGGAGGGATGGAAACCCAGCTGCACACCCACAGGTGACATCAGGCAGCGCTGAAATGCTCCATGTGCCCTCTGCTCCTTCACAGACAGGCAGTGCCGGGCAATCTCCAGACCACAGCAGCCTTGATCCTGTAGGAACCTGGTGCAGGGATTTCCTGGCAGCAGAAACCTCATCCCTGCAGCATGTGCAAGGGGACAGACCAGGCTTGCACTGTCCCAGCCAGACCCTCATAGGGTGTCCTATGCTGCAGAGGCCTTTTCCACCGTAAAAGAATTAAGCATATTTTGATGTCTGTTACTGACATTGTGGACATTTAAATCAGAAATCTAGGAATAAAAATACTGACAGTGATTTTATTTTTAGCCATAAGGAACAAAGGATGCCTGGGTGGATAATAAAGGATCCTGGGAGGCCAACTGGAGGCACATTAGTGGCTCCAGACAACACTGAATATGCAGAGCTATACCGGGAGCACATAATTCTCCCAGTTCCAGATCACTCCTGTGGATTCTCTGCAGGCAGGAGTGTGAACCTGAGTGTGTGTACACCATCTGATAACTCACTGAGAAACAAAACCAAGGTCTGGATGTGTTCCGTGGTACAATAGATGGTCCAGCTGACTGAAGCACATTCCTGCGGAGCGAGACACTCTGTAAACCTTAGCCACAATCCCTGAACCATCGCATGACTCATGGGGCTTTTTATTCCTTCAAGACACACAGCTGAGGCAAAGGAAAAAAGCCAGGCTGTTGGCTGGAGCACCGTGGTGGATCTCTGAAGATGTAGAGAACGACAGCAAGACTGTAAGCAGCCGTATCTACCCAATGGGAAAAATCAGCAGGAAGCTGCTAGAAACCCATCACGCTCCAGGAAAGTCAAGCATAAAAACATTAATATGAGGAAGACATTGTTAAAAAACACACTCTTGGAAAGCTTGCATCCTGCTGTGGGTTATAAAGCTGCACAATTCAGCCAGGAATTGTGTGGTGCCAACTAGAAAAAGGCAGCAAACGTGAGGGAGAGTTTGGAGGTTTGTTCCTTGGATCCCACTGCACACTGTAGATGCCAGATTTTCTGTTTTAAGAAGCAACTGGTGTGTTCAAATGTCTGTGATGGTTTCAAGTGAAGGACTATAAATAATACAGAAAGAACACTTCTGAAGGCACTATTTTAATTAAGGGGTTTCTAGCTACAAGACCAGGGAAAATTTGAAACAGGCTTTCTAGCAAGGCTGTAAAAGTTACTTCATGTGACATTTTTAATGAATAGAAAAATTCTTGCCCAGGATGTCCCTGAGCCACATCTGCAACTGGCAGAGATGTAGTGAGCTATTAAACATCACTTTTCGCTTTCCTCAGTGCACCTGCGTTCAGCTTACAATCAAAAATCAGCATTTTGAAGTGAATACACCCTTGAACCAGCTCAGGTTTTGGCTTGTAGGAAACAGCAGCCAAAGCCCTCAGTGAGCAGTGAAAGCCATTGAACCCCCAAACAGGCTGGGGTGAAGGCTAAGGTACAATGGATCCAGGGGCAGCAAGCAGGATGTGGGGAGCATCCCAGGGAGACCAGGACAAATGGTGCTTCCCCTCATACCAGTCCAAGGAAGGAAGAAAAAGGAGATTCGCTGCCCTCGCCATCCCTTCAGCAGCGAGCACAGGGAAAGCAGCAAAGCCCTGGGAGGCAGCAGGAGCTGACGAGGGCGGTGGCCTGACAGAGGCCAGAGCCCTGGCCTGAATGTTTAACTAAAACAAGGAGTTTTTTCCTCCCAAGCAGGGTCCAGCCATCCCGCCAAGGCTACTCTGGGCCTGCACCAGGCTCCATGCAGCCCTAAAGTGGATCCCTGGAACAGAGTCAGCTCCTCGGAGGCCTGGAGAATATTCCCTGTGCTCTGCCTGTGCCATGCAGGGCTCAGGATTTGGCCAAGGCATAGGCTGCAGTCAACAGACCCCGTCCAGACCCACCAAAGGACTTAAATCCTCCTCGGAGGCTTCAGACACTCGGTTCAACACGCGATAAATCAGAGCTCGGGGTCGAGGCAGCGGCGCGCGGCGCACGCGGCCTTGGGGACACCATTTTAGGCAATGTGTGAGCACCAGCCCTGGGCTCCCACTGCAGAGGCTGGGCTGGCACCGAGCACGGAGCAGGCGCTCGGGCAAGGGGGTGACGGCGGGGCTCACGGGGAAAAACGCCTTCAGGCGTCAGGCTGTGGGATGATGGGCAAGGAAGGACCAGCATGGAGCACGCGCAGGGAGGAGGAAGGTCTAGGGGGCTGTGAACATCCCTACATCAATGGTCAAGCTGGTCGCCAACGTGTCAGCAAGCGTGGCAAACTGTGGAGCCCCTTGAGTCTCCTGTAGTCTGCCCTCGAGCCTGTTTGGAAGGACCCAGGCTCCGGCATGGTGGCAAGGGGACAGGGAATCTCAGCCCCCCAGGCTCTGGCAGACAGCAGCAGTCATCGTTCCTCAGCTGAAGCTGGAGATGGGATAACAAAATGACACTTTCAAGAACAAATGCTGTTTGCTTTAGGAGAACATTAAGCAGATTAGGTATTGCAGTTGCTTAATTCGTCTCTGGCTGGAAACCATAAAAGGTTATTGCTGCAGGGAGCAGCCTCCGCAGAGGAATTCCCAGGGCAGAGCTGGGGAGGAAGCATCGCTGGCTGGGCTGGGATGGTTCCTGCACTTTGCCAGAGCTTCCCACGGGTGAAACATGACGACTCCAGGCTGCTGCGTGGGGAGGAAGGAAGCAGTGACACGCATCCACAGCATGTGACAGTCTGGGATGGTCTCAGGGGGTTTCACACTGTGGGGACAGCGGGATCAGCTGGCTGAGCTGCTCTGGCTCAAGGAAGAAGGGTTCATGCTGCTGTAACTGTGCCCAATGCCACTGGGATCCCAGCAGAGATTTTCTTAATTTCAGTTCAGACCTGCAGTCAAACCCTTGCTCCTGTAAGCGGCTCTGCTGATTTCCGTGGGACAGGCCGGTCACTGCAGCTGCACCCACGAGTGTCACAGCAGGTGACAGCACCAGAGCAGCCAGCACTGGAACAAGCCCTGCCAGCAGTGTCCCATCCTCACCTGCCTGTCCCTTGGCTTGGTGCAGGATGCTGCATGTCCCCGAGTGACCCTGGAGCCCGGCTGGCGCTGGGAGGGGACATGTCAGGGGAAAACATGGCTGTGAGCTCTGGCCACACCAGTCACATCCTCCAACATCAAACACTGTCTGCACTCCCACCGGGGAAACACCACACCAAACGCGGCAGGACAAGGGCACTGGGCAGTTCTGCTCCGTGAAACAATCCCAGGAGGAAGGAAAGACGAGAACGTCTGGGCATTTCCCAGCAGTCAGGGATAGAGACTGCTGGGAAACCATGGACAGCATCACAGACAAGAAACAAAAATGATTCCATCTGCCCCTGACCCACCCCTGCCCTTCACATATCCTGCTGCAGGGTGTGCAGAGCTGTAGGGAAAAACCTCTGGAAAGCAAGTGCTGAACTGCCTGTGCCAAGATGGGCTGAAGTGCAGTCCCTTGCCTGGCACGGGCCCCTCACGGCCAGCACTGGCAGCGGTGGGGATTGGCTGTGGGCAGGAGCAGGGCGAGATAAGCTGTCCCACACTGTAACACACTGTACAGAGCTGCTGCCTTATCACCACGCCTGGGGCCGGGCTCTCGGGCACCGAGGGCAGAGGAGCAGGCAGCCAGGACTGTTGTCTGCTGTCTCTCAGCTGAAGGGTCTCAGCAGGGCTCAGGGGGGTTTGCAGCCCCTCTGAGACTGTGCAGGTTCCTGCAGTGGCTCTGCAGGGCACTGAGGGTTTGTCCCACACGGACCAAGGAGTGCCACACTACAGAACATCAGTGTGGGAGAGGGGCTGAGTGAGACCTGAGCATTTTGTGCCCCAACGGGACAAACTGCTCTGCCAGCACCTGCTGGAGGGAGCTGGCTGTACCCAGGCCCTCTCCAAAGCTGACAGTGCTTGGGAGCACTGCGAGGCTGATTCATTTGTTAGAGAAATCACCCCACCTGAGCCTTCCCAGCGAGCCCAGAACCCCCCCAGCAGGCATGGCACTGGGGAGGCTGGAGCAGGGTGTCCAGCTGGGGCTTGGGGGAGCTGCTCGGGGCTCACCACACATCAGATCCTGCAGGACCCTGCCTCACCCTGCCTCCTGCTCTGAATTAACCTTCCCTCAACTGTTTCGTTTGGATCTTGGTCTCCTGCACATCCACTCCAGAAGAGAACTGGGAGCGGGTGGGGAATAATGAAGGAGAAATAGTAGCAGGAGCTCTGATGCTGCAGGTAAAGGTACCCAAAAGCATCAGCTTGAAGGCAGTGTTTGCTCACAAGGACACAAGCAGTGTCTGGCTCCTCCAGGACTGCAAATGTCCTGCTTCCCGGGGCTCTCACTTCCCTCTTTCCAAGTCACGGCACCGCATGCAGAAATGAGGCCACTTCACACCAACTGCTGCCATTTCCCACCCCTGCTGCTGGACACAGTGAAGCCCAGCCAGGGCCACCCAAACCGCCAGGGCTCCGGACATGGGGGCTCTGCTCGCCAGCCCTCACTGAAAGACCAGAGGAATCTTTTCCCCCACATCTGCTCAGACACCAAACCCTGGCCAGGCAGCGTGCAGAGACAGCTGTCTGCAAGCACCGGGACCTCCAGCTCACTGCCAGCCACGAAACAAACTTATTACAAAACCAGAAGGCTGATATTTAACCCATTACCCAGCTCCTGGAGGCAATTACGTGCCTTGAAAAGAAGATTAAATGGAAGGAAAAGTGTTAACCACGTCTTAAGGCAGTGTCCCCTGCAGGGAGGAGCGGGGGGCACCTCGGAACAAGCTCTGCCCGGGCCCCCGGGGTTCTTTGGTACCTGCTCAGTCCGGGACAGGCTGTCCCTGCCGCAGCCCAGCTCCCACCACGCGCTCAGCCCCCTGTCCCCACAGGCCATTACCTCGCTTAAAGGACCATCTCTTCTTCCAGCGCTTGGAAAACGATGGCCAGGAGTGGTTGAGCAGCGAGTCTGACATTTGGGAGCCCCGTGCAAGGTACGACCCCGAGCAGGAGACGCCGGCGCGGAGCACAGCAGAGCTCAGCGCGCTCTAAGGCAGCGCTGCAGGCTGCAGCCCAGGGGCTGCCAAGGGGGGAGTGGAGAAGCCAAGTGTTTTGTCAGAAGTATCAGCTGATGGAAGCCGTAGCCAGAGAGAAATTCCTGGTCCCTGGCATTCCCACCTGTGTGACAGGTCAGTGACTTCCTGCAGCTGGGCCTGGGGATTAGTGGCCTCGGAGCGCACACGGCCCCTGAGTGCTACTCGGGGCTTGCAGACAGAAACAGAAAAGAAGCTGCTAACACACCACAGCCCCCCTGCCCTCTGCCAAAGCCTCCCTGCTCCATTCATGGCTGTGAGTGTGACAGACCGTCAGCTTTCAGGCACTTCTCACCTGGGTAAGAGTCACCTTCACCCTCATGAAGGGTGTTGATACTTACAAGGCTTGATGTCTTTACAAGACGTTTATGAAGGCTTGCTATTTACACTTTTCTTACTTTCAAATGCTGTGGCAGAGCCTCTGCAAGAGGCTGCAAGAGACCTCATCCCTCTGCAACATCAGCATCATCCTGCAGCTCACAGCAAGTCCCAGTCCCCTGGCAAGGGCCTTTCTCCAAGCCCTCCCCAGCTTTCCCACACAGGTGGGAGCAATCTCCAAACTGCCCCAAGAGACCCAACTCCCCACCCTCCAAGCCCACTGCTCCCAGTTGGCACCAGCCCCACAGCCCAGACAGGCTCCAAACTTGGCTCCCAACCCCTCAGTTAGGCTGAAGAAGCCGAGTTTTACCCCAGTGCAGCTGCTGGGCTCTGGGGCCAGACCAAACCTCCTCCCTGCTGTTCAGCTGATGCCTGTGGCCTCGCTGAGCAGAGCCCAGCCAGCCTGGAAATGACAGCAGGTACCTCCACGGCCTGGAGCCCAGGCTGGGCTGGTGATACACAAAAGCAGAGTCAAAAACCATTTTCCTTGCCTGGCCACAAACCCCAAAGTGTCACCTGCCCACTCTGCATCCTGTCTACATCCCCTCTGCTTCCATCTCCCTGATAACACTGGGGAGCAGCCCTGGAGTGGGCAGTCCAGAGTGGAATTTGGGAGTCCCGGGCATGGACCCTTCTTGTGCACAGCCCAAACCCAGCTGTGGGCAGTGCCAGGGTGTCTTTGCAAACATTCAGCTGTGGCACAGCGGCAGCAGGAGCTGAGAGCAGCACCCAGGGGGTGCCCAGCACTGCCCCAGAGCCCACCTGGGGGTTAAACCCTGACCTCATCTCCTCCTCTTCACTCACAGCAGAGCAAAGCCCCGTGTAGGCTGAGTCTCCTCGGTCCGTGTTTTGCACTGAAGCTCGTGCAGCACGGAGGCTGCACAAACCCAGCCCTGGGACTTCTGGCTTCAAGACAAGCTGCTTCCTCACAAGGCCTTGAGGAAGGTGAGCAGCAACCCCGCCGAGAGCGACTTACCCCGAGGGCCGGAGGCATCTCTGTGGCGGGTTCCTCGTGCACGCTCAGACCTGACAGCCCCGGCTCCTTCTCCGGCTGCTGGAGCAGAGCGAGGAGCGGAGCCTCAGCGGGGAAGCAGCGGCCATGAGGGCGGTTTGCTCACGGGGGCCGCTGCCTCAACCCTCTCACCGCTTCCCCTTTCCGACGGCACAAACAAACCCAGCTCTCCCATGCTGCGCTCCCCACCGCAGCGGCCCCGGTGCTGCTCGCTCCCGCCCGGCGGGGCTCCGGGCCCTGGGAGGGCCCAGCAGGGTCACCAGGAGGGTTGTGGACCCCGAAGCGGCCGGCGCAGGGGCCCTGGGAGCCCAGAAAGTCACGATGGCTGCGAGGAGCAGCTATTGCCACAACTGCTTCCTGTTCCCTTCGGAGAAAAACCGCTGTGTGTGCCCTGAGAACCCCGCACACCCGGCCCGTGGGCTCCTTGCACCATGGCTCGTTAGCCTCCTACACGGGGCTCCTCCTAACGAGTCCCTGGGCCCACGGTTTGACCTTGCGGAGCAACAGAGACCCCAAAGCCCAGCAGGTCTGTCTTATCAGGGTGAAGTGATAGCACAGCCCAGAAACGCCTGTACAGACATTATTCACCTGTACAGGAGAGGGACAAAGACTTCAGCTCCAAGGCAGTGCCCCTGCCCTGCCCTCGGTCCAGCAGACAGAGCCCCTGGCACGGTCCAGGCTCGGGTTTGTTGGCCCAGCCATTCCCTCCTTCCCCACAAGCCCCGTGGGCTGATGCACACATGCTCCTCATCCCAGAGCCCCGAGCACTCACCAGCCCCAGCCAAACCCTAATCAGAACAAGAACCACTCACACTCCAATTACTCAGAGACCGCAGCTTTGGCAGCACTTAGAATAGCAATTACCCTGTGCTCCAGGAAACCACAAGAGCAAAGAGGAATTAAGGTTTAATTTCTCTCAAGTCCACAAGAACTCGATTAGCATCAGAGATCAGGGCAGCTCCTAAACACCAGGCAGCTGCTCTGGCTGATGGGATGGTGAGTTGGCTGAAACAAGGGCGAGCTCTTTTCCTCCTGCCACGTGTCTGACATGGCCTGGGAGTGCCAAAGCAGCCTGGAAGAGTGATGAGGGATAATGGCACGAGGGCTGTCTGAGCCTCAGCAGCCTCCCCACGGCATCCCAGAGAGCCCAGTGGGAAGCAAAACCTCCTGGGACAGCAAGTTCATTTTGTGGCTTTGCTTAGTTTTGCATTTTAGGATCTCCAGAGAACAAGCCCGTGCCAGAGGAAGCAACTCCAAAACATCTTAAAATACCAGTTTGTTTAGGATCATTCTCACAGGGAGAGAATTCTGGACAGGCTTAGAAAAAAATGGCACTGGTGAGGCCTTGAGTGCTGTGTCCAGTTCTGGGCCGCCACTGCAAGAAAGACATCGAGGGGCTGGAGGGTGTCCAGAGAAGGGAACAGAGCTGGGGGAGGGTCTGGAGAGTCAGTCCTGTGAGGGAGCTGGGAAAGGGGCTCAGCCTGGAGAGAAGGAGGCTCAGGGGGCCCTTGTGGCTCTGCACAACTCCCTGACAGGAGGGGCAGCCCTAAGCCCCCAGCTCGCTGGTGCAGCCCATCAGCAGGGAAATCTTGGCTCTGGTGAAACAAAACCAGGTTTGAGTTGGAAACACCCCCAGAGGGGCCTGGGCAGGACAGGAGGAGGGACAGGAGGTTCCTGGTGCACACCTGGTTACAGCAGCCCCACCCCAGGACAGGGCTGATCCTCTGCCTTTGATGCTTTAAAGCCACCAGTGAGGAGTTTGTTCCCTCCAGGGAGGGAACGCCTGGGCCATGCCCAGAAAAAAACAGAATCACGTCACAGAGCTGCAGCTCTCGATGCTCCAGAAGGAATCCTGGTACCAAAGTTCACTTGATGGCATCAGAGGCATCACCCAAGAGCCCCAGGGGGAGCACAGGGATCACCATAGGCATCAGGGAGGAGTTCCACTGGCTTCACACCACAAGCCTAGAGCTGGTTGAGCTGTGGGTTTTGGTTTTTTCCTTAACAGCATTTATTTTGCAACTTATTCCAAGGTATGAATTTAGTGCTTTCTCCATGGCAAAAGCAGCCTTCAGTGCTGCACAGACAGCAGACACAAAATGAACAGTTATTCTTGGATAATTTATTCAGAATTTTAATATAAACAGTTAATTGTTCAATATTCTGACACACAGCAAGGATTTTTTTTTACTATTCAAAGATTTTCTGTACATGTCACTGCTTGGCTCTTAGATACGAAAACATTGAAAAAATAAATCAAGGGGGAAGGTTTGTCTTTTTTTTCCTTCCTTTTTAAAAAAAAATCATGGCACATTTGATCTTTTATTTCAAACAAGAGGTATCTGCAGTACTATTTGTATTCTGGAACCTTAGCTATGCAGAGGGAAAGGTGGGAGCAGCAAAAATGAACTGGGAAAACAAATAAAAACCCCACAACTTCACAGAACATCACTTAACATGTAACTGGAACTGCCTGTGGTTTATTTAAGTGAAGCAGGGAGCGTTTGCTCTGGGCTGTGTTGGGTGAAGCTGATGTCCAGTTCCCCTGTCCACAAAGGTCCTCAAATACAAACCAGTTTTGATACTCCAAGAATAAAATTATTCCCCAAACTGAAGCAAAAGGAAACGCTTTTCCTGCTTCAGTAACACCCTTCCTTTGCAGATTTACAAGTGGCCTCTCCAAAATCCTCTATCAGTTTCCATGGGACTCACTTGAGGGAAAAGCCCTGGAAGGGGGGATGGTGGAAGTGCTGGGATGCTGCTGGGAGAGTCTGGATTTGCAGAGCTTTGGTGTCGAGTCCAGCTCAGAGCTCTCAGGTGAAGAGTCCTCAGCCCAAGATTTACTGGTGCTGCTGGGACTGACCAGGGGCTGGGGCTCAGCTAAGCAAGAGCCCACATTTAACCTCCACTGACCGCTCCTTTTTAGCTGCCAGGATTATTCCAGGTCCTCCCAGCCACCAGACCCTGATTCCCAAGGGACCCTTCTGGGCTGAGAAAGGAAACTATTTAACACCACCAGCTGGAACACTGGAGTGGGAACAGAACCACTACCAGGAACAGAATTTCTGGCCGACTGCAAATCTGTTGGCAAAAAAATAACAACACCATAGGAGTTAATACTAACTTTATTATACAATATTTAAAAAGTCATTTCTCTACCTGTCCCCTTACAGCTTGCATTGTGCTGCAGTGAATTTGCCCAAACTGCAAGAATAAGTGCTTCCTTCTGAGAAGGACAAGCAAATTCATTTTAAAAAGAAATACACATTTAATGACAGCAGATTTGCTAAAAACGGTAACTTTAGAGTTGCTTTTCAACAGTCAGGTTCCTCCAAAAGTCAGCTGGATAATTGGCTTCACTCTTGTGATGCTCCTAACGAGGCTGAACACGTCAAGGCTTTACACCGACACTCACGGACAGAATCCAAGCAGAGGGAACACAGAGCCAAGCAGAAGGTAACAAAAAAGGCCAAATTCCATTAAGTTCATACAAATACCAAACTAATCTTACGTTGAATTTCACGAAGTAACTATTTCTTGATTCCAACCCATTCAGCAGTTCCTTTCCCTGGCCCACAGGACACTCCGAGGGGCGGCGGCTTTTTGGGCAGGGCCGGGTTCCTGCGAGCCCCCGGCTCCGAGAGGATCACAGGGTTCATCTGCAGTTCCGTGCTCCCTCCGGGCTCTGAGCCGATCCCACACGGACCACGGGAGCACCTGGCACAGCCTCGACAGTAAGGTTTTATGGCACAAAGATATTTTACGTTCTGGCTTGTAAAAACAAGGTTCCAGTCTTGGTAGCAGGAAGGGCCGGGACACCTCAGGGTCCATTTTCGTGTCACAGTGGCATTGAGAGGGAACCCGACTGCCTCCCTCCCTCCCTCCCTCCCCTAAAGCAGAGGCTCAGCACCCTTCTCACTCCTGTCATTTCCTATTTGCCTTCAGCACAGTCAGCTCAGTAACACAAGAAGCAACTTTGAGATTTTTTTTTTCTCCAAAGAGATACCAACGCTATACGCAACAGACTAAAATGAAGCAAAGTGTCCCATCGCTATAATACAAATTTAGGAGGAAAGAGATAAACTACCCATAAATTAAGAGTACCCTTTAGCAACCTAAAAGCAGCCTCTTCATACCCACACAGCTGCTTTGCCATCATCGCTGCAGCGTGGTCTAGTTCCCATCACCTTTCCCAACCCAGTGCTGGCACAGACTTTGTCTGAGCTCTTCTATTTTACAACACAATAGAGTATTTACAAGCAGCCAAGACAGACACGTTCCTAACCCAGCAGCCAAGCTTTGCAGCGCTGCGCTGCCCCGCGAGAGAAGTTCCAGATTGGCAAGAGCTGTTCAGGAAGTGGCAATCGAATTTTCATGTGGAAACCTTTCTGAGAAACCTCTCCAGCCCTGCACTTCAGACATTTTCTCAGTGAAAGCTCAGCAGAGCTCAGCTTCTTGCTCCTCCTGATTCACTGGAGTGAATTTCTGGCTATGTGGTGGTGCCAGACTGCGCCCAGGAGGCTCCAGCTGCTCCTGGACAGGCTGAGGGGTCTGTCCTGCTGCCCCGTGCTTTGTTCTCTGCCCACAAAGGGCAGGAGCCAACCCTCCAACAAATATTAATGCAAGGAAAGAGCTTCCCACTGCTGGCTGCCCTCCTCCAGCCATCCCACCTGCTCTCCTGCACCAGCATTTGGCTCCTCCTAAGCAGCAGCAGCAGCAGCAGCAGGAGCAGAAGGAGCAGCAGCAGCAGCAGCAGCAGCACAGCAGCTGTGCTTCCACTGCAGCTGGGGAATTCTGCCCCATAAGGACCTGGCCTGAGCAAAGAGCAGCAGCTCCCCTGAGGAAGGCCCAGCACAGCACCCCTGCCCGGGCTGGGGTCCCTGGCAGCGCCCCAGAGAAGGTTTCAATAGCACGTGAGTCTCCACTTGCAGGGATTCTGAGCAGGAACCAGCGAGATCCCAGTGAGGCATTCGGGCATCCCCGGGGCGAGGATCTTCCAGCAGCAGAGACCAAAGTGTCGGCCACGAGCCAAGGAAGGATTTTCCAGCAAGGAGAGCTGGGCTTTGCGGGTGATGTTCATTTATTCTTCCTAATTCTGCAGCCGAGTGTGATCTGTAACAGCCACGAGCAGCAGCCACTAGGGTTATTTGCTTTACAGGAGAAACACGACACCCTCACCACTGGCACCACACGCCCTCCCTGCCCCTGGGCACAAGGCAGGAAGGATGAGTAACCTGACACACAGCGCTGGGTACGAACAACTGCTCTGTTGGGTGCAGAGTGAAGGTGACACGACGAGCCCTGGGAAGGCACTGCCTGTCCGTGGAGCAGCACACACCCCCTGGCTCGGCCATCCGAGTGTTGCAAACCATGTGTACTCACAGGGCCAACCAGTATCAACCGTGGGGAAAAGCCTGACCCAATACGAGGTTCCAACGTCCCTTCAGCTGAGAGATCTTCTGTTCCCCCAGTTATGATCACTGCCAGTGGAAATGTTATCCAAGCAAGGGCGTGCTGGGAAAGGTTTGTTTCAGGAGGTCACTGACAGGACCTTGGGTCACCTGTGCGCAGCGAGAGGAGCAGTGACCAAGCCTCCCCAATGCAACCCCAACAGCGAGGGCTGGTCCCTGCTCCCTGCTGGCACGTGCTGCTCCAGGAGGAAGCAGCCTGCTCCTTTTAGGTCATGAGTTCACTAAAGTCCAAACATTTAAATGGCTCTTTTGTTCTTTTTTTTTTT
>VZRQ01000013.1:270683-280910 GCA_013397975.1 Machaerirhynchus nigripectus | reverse complement strand
TTTTTTTTTTTTTTTCCAAATCACACCAGAACTAAGGGATGAGATCAGATCCAAATTTGTAAATGGGTTCATTGGCCACTACTGTTCAGATTAGGGATCAACAGTGACGAGCCATTCTCCTTCCCATTCCCTTCATGAATGGTCCCTGGTATTGGAATCAGCTGATACTGATTTTCCCTGATCCACAATAGGTCCAGACCAGAATATTTAAACAGGTTTAGAGGTGCGTAGTATTAAAAAATATCCTTAAGAAACACTGAGGTAGACTGCACCAGAACAGGGCAAAAATAATCCCACCACATCCACCTGCCGAGATTTTGCAGATACAAATTTACATGTTCTGTGTGTTTAAGAAAACAAATTGTTTGTTGCTTTTTTTTTTACAGTGTTTTATATATTAAAATAAATAAAAAAATTCTAATAAGAAAAACTTCTCTTCCTTAGAAAAGTGTGAGAATATGTCTTCTTTCCTGCAGTGTAGTATAGAGCTGCTAAACAGTTACGACTTTGTAAAGCAGAAGAAATGTAAACGAGGCCTTTTGAAATCCAAAGGTTCTCACCCATGTCTGGACTGTGTTTTCCACCCAAATTTGTGGAGCAACCCGTACCCTCCACCCGGGCCGAACCGACCAGCCTCCAGCAGCAAAGGGCCCGGCAGCTCCCGCCGCTGCCCGGAGTCCGTCGTCCCCCCTTTTATGACTCTGGCAGGGCTGTTTTGGCCAGAAGCAGCCGGGGGCAGAGGTTACCAGAACCAGCTGCACGCCCGGGTGCGGGCTCGGAGAGCTCTTCCCCACGGACTGCAGCCCCTCTGCTTCGCTCCCAGCGGCGGCTCTGCCCGGGCTGGAGTGGCAGAGCAGCTCAGCGCTCCCGCTCCCCCGGGCCAGGGCACCTCGCGTTCTCCCGGCAGAGCACAAACAGATCTTGGACTTCTCCAGGAGAAGTGAAGGATTTGAGCATCTCTCCCTGCTGTTCAAGCACCTCCTGCATGACACGGGCCTGCGACATCCATCATCTTCCTCCCCTGCTCCCGCGCCGCTCCCGCCAGCTCGCTCCCTCCGCGCCACCAGCCCCGGCTTAGCTTCACCACTGTTCTCCAACACCAGGTGCCCATCGGCTCCGTCCTTGCAAACAGCAGCACAGCAAAGCACAGTCCTGACATCCCGAGGAGCCGCGCCCCGGGAGCTCTGCAGCGGGAATCCCGGGGAACGCGGGGCTGGATGCCTGGGAGCAGCAGGCGGGCAGCGAGCCGCGGTCACCTCTGGCGTGCAGAGCCCAGAGCTTTGTGCTCCCCCATTCAGTGTCCCTCTCTCAGCTCCAGTTCGTGCTCGTCCTCCCTCGCTGGCTGTGTCTGCGGCATGGAAGGCAAAGCGAGGGACGCGGGGGCAGAGGAGGAGCAGGACTCGAGGCCGGGATGTTCTGTGTCCTTCAGCTCCCAACACCCGAGGCAGGGCTTCGACTGGAGCCAGCTGACTGTGTTGTATAAATCATGAAACTATTACAAAGCCTTGTCAAGTATGAACTGAACATGTGCTTCATCGCTCCTGCAAGGCTAAAATTAGTTCATTCTGAAATCTTTGGACCACTTTAAGACCAAACAATCCCCCAAAACTCTCCCCGCCCCAAAAGGATCATAAACAGTCAATAATTTATATGAAGTTAAAATTTAAACTAAAGACATCTTTAAATATGTTACAACAAACAATATATATACTCAATGCTGTAAGGACAGAAAACTCCGTGTCTCAGGTCAGGGGACTCCTACTTCGTTTGGTCTTAAAAGTACCCACAAATCTCAGAGTTCTGCTCATTTAGCTCCCAGCACGTTCTCCTCATTTGTTAATGAGAGAAAACCTGCTCCCAAGAGTCCTCAGTATAAAAATAATCTGTTTAGGATTCAGTCCCTCCAGGGAAACGGGGAAAAAAGATAAGTACACACTTCCAAGAAGAGGAAAACTCCTGTGAGAACAGAGAATCATAGAATATGCTGAGTTGGGAGGGACCCACCAGGATCATCGAGTCCAACTCCTGGCCCTGTGCAGGACACCCCGAGAACCCCACCACGTGCCTGAAAGCGCTCTAAGCTGTGTACAGAACCAGAAGTGCCTCTTTAGCTGTGGGTCACACCCCACACGTCGATACTGCACACACGCACGCACACGCCCACGCACGCACCCCGGGAAAACAAAGAATGAGAGCAGCAGCTATTGGTCAATCTGAGGATCTGGCGCGTCCGACGGATGCGTTGAATCCTTCAGCTGTAGTGGAGAGCCTGCCTGAAAGCCTGGAATTCTACTGGAAATGCTCTTGTTCCACACTGCTGGGCTGTAGCTCAGGCACCAGAGAACTTCAAGTCTTCAGCTGGCAAACGCGGATGCTTCTCCTTCGGTTGAACTCACACGGTCGCTTCCTGTTGTGAAACCATGGTTACAGAAGGGACAGCAGCCATGGAAACCTCTTCCATTTATGTTCACAGATAAGTCCACTGACAACCAGTCAACTTGGCAAAAAAAAAAAAAAAAATTAATCGTAAGATGATTAAAAATCTGAAGAGTTTGTAGATGTGTGTCATACACTGTGGCAGCAATAACAAGAGTCCTGAGATCTGTGGAGGGGGGAAAAAAGCAGACACAACCCTTGGGCCAAAGAGGAAGTGTTAGGAAGGGCTTGACCTGGGCATGGAGAGAATCCGCCCGTTTTTCTTGCCACCGTTCATGTGAGTGTAAGGGATGTGCTCCTCGTAGTTCCCCTTGAGGGCCATGGAGGGTCCATTGTCCCTCCCCAGCGCTTTGTCCCTCTGAGAGTACGAGGAGGGGTCGAGGGGAATGCTCTCCATGTTCTCGAAGTCCATCTCGTACTCCTCTGTCTCCAGAGGCTTGTTCTCCTCGCTGTAGAAGAAGGAGACCTCGTGGAAGCTGAGGTGCAAGTCCTCCTTCAGCATCTCGATGATCTCGATGAAGGTGGGGCGCATCTTGGGGTTGTACTGCCAGCACATCTGCATCAGGCTGTGCCTGCAGCAGGACAGAGCAGAGTCAGGGGCAGGAGGAACAATTCCACTTGCAGATTCCAAGGCTGGCACCCGTGGCAGACCCTCCCCCACCCACACTACGCCTCTGACACCCCAGGTTGGTTGTTCCCTTTCCAGCCTCCACATTTGCTTGTAGATCCTGACACTCCTTTTTCTCTATTTCTGTCTAGATGAAAAATTCCTTCCAATTCCTTCAATTGTTCTTAACTTGGCTGCTGAAGGAAACAGGGCTGTGGTTCACAGGCTGTGTGTGTGTGCACACGCACTTACAGCCAGGTCATCATTTTTTAATTAATTCCCTTTTAATTTTAACTCAGCCTGAAAGATAACAAAGCTCCCAAAACTTCAAGGAAAATGGGAGGCTGGGCAGAGGACAGAGGTCCTATAAACATCCCACCCAAAAGAAAGGCTGCAGCAAGAGGTCACATGTTATCAGACACCATGGAGAAAGAACTTACAAACACAAACAGAGTTTCAAACTGGAGTTTGTAACTGGCCATCAGACAAATGTCCAGCACAGCAGGCTTTTTTCATATGGATACTCACAAAACATGTTTATTTTATGACTCTGGAAGTGCTGTTTTGGCCAGAAGCAGCTGGGGGAAGAGGCTACCAGAACCAGAGCGTTACCATCTGTGCTCCCTTTTCCAGCCAGAGCTGCTTTCCCTCACAACTGCTCCAGGGTGACTCCTCACACAGAATCCTGGGATCACTGAGGTTGTAAAAGACCTCCCAAGATCACTGAGCCCAACCTTTGAGCAATCGCCACCTTGTCACCCAGCCCAGAGCACTGAGTGCCACATCCAGTCATTCCCTGGACACCTCCAGGAATGGGGACTCCAAACCTCCCTGGGCAGCCCCTTCCCTGGATCAGTAAGAATGCTTTGGTGTAATTTCTGTGCAAGGTGCCTCACTAAAGTCTGCTTTGCTCCTCCCCAGCTGAGGAGGGGTTAAGAGGTGCCACAGGCCAGGCATCTTTGCTGGCCACACTTCAGGCAGAGTGCAGCTCGGCTGGCTGTCCCTGCTCCCCACTTACAGCCTCTCCGGGCAGTTGTCCGGCTGATCCAGGTATCCTCCATCCATGACAAACTTTAGCACCTGTTCGTTGGAGAGTCCCTGGTACGGCTGCTCGGCCAAGCTGCTTATTTCCCAAAGGACAACACCAAATGACCTGAGGGAGAGAGAAGACTCCTGGTGAGAACAAAACATCCTGGAGCCCTCCCAGTGACAGAGTTATTTTGGAAAACACACACTTCAAAAGAACACCACTCTATTTTTATGGAAGCGTTTCAAAACAACGGCTCTGTTTTGTCTGTGCTCTGAACAAGCCAGTTTGAACTATGTGTGCTAAAACAAGGAGCTCCTGAGCTGGAATCCATCTGGGACTGCAGAGAACAACTTACCACACGTCGGAGTACGTGGTGAACACCCCATCCTTGAGCGACTCCGGGGCCATCCAGCGCACGGGCAGCAGCCCTTTGCCTCCCTTGCGGTAATAATCCGTCTCGTAGATGTCCCTGGTCATCCCAAAGTCTGAGAGAAGCAATTGGGACGTGTTAAATGCCTCTCCCTCCACCCTGCTTTTCCTCTGCAGCATCTCCAGATGGATGTTGCCTTCCCCTCACCGCCAAAGCCCAGCCTGCAGTCATCTGTCACCTCGTGATTAACGTTCAAAACATTTCCCTTTTCCTGCATTTTTTCTACAGAGCCACAACAGAGACTCCAGAGTTAAATTTTATGGTGACAGCTTCTACTCTAAACATTATTTTATTCATTCTCTGTAAGTAAAACAGAGCTCCCTTTGCCTGAAATCCCACTGCCCTGGCTTTAACTCCAGAGAGCTCTGAAAAATCACCACACTGTGGGGTTTCAGGTTATTTTTAAATGTTGTATTTACTTATTTCTAAAGGAGTTTGGGTTAAAAACTGGGTTAAGTTACTTTTAAAAGCCACCTGACCCAACAACAGGATTATCACCACTGGGTTTGTTGTACCCAGCACCTTCTTTGTCATAATTCTCATGGAAGCAAAGACCAGTGAGACAAACCCAGGTAGTTTAGGCTGGAAGAGCAATGAACTTTTAGGACAGAGATTTGGGAATGGAGAAGGTGAGAAAAGCTGCTCTGGTTCTACAGGAGACAGATACTGAAGCTCATACAATTCTGTCACGGGGAAGAAACAGAGGGAAGTGCTGTGACTTCCCCAAGGCAGACAGTGACCGTCACCTGTGCTCGACACGTTGGCTTCATCAGTTTGCCTCCACAGCAAACACGATGCACGGAACCATCTCTGATCACACCACAGCCCGGCCTGGAAGGGCCCTCAGGGAGCATTTCTGACCCAGCAGTACCTACCCCCAATTTTCACAGTGAAGTCCTCTGCCACCATGCAGTTCCGAGCCGCCAGGTCCCTGTGCACGAACTTCTTGGCGTTCAGGTAGGCCATGCCGTCGGCGATCTCCGCGGCCATCTGGATCATCTCCCTCAGCGTCGGGGGCGGCCGGCCGGGGTTGTTCTGCCCGAAAAATCACAGGGTCGCAGGGTGGTTTGGGTTAGAAGTGACCTTAAAGATCATCCAGTTCTAACCCCCTGCCATGGGCGGGGACACCTTCCAGCCTGGCCTTAGACACTTACAGCTTGTCTGGGCAACCTGTGCCAGGCCCTCCCCACCCTCACAGCCGAGAATTTCTTCCCAATATCAAATCAAATCTACCCTCTTTCAGCCTAAAGCCATTAAATAAAGAAGTATTAAACCCCAAATCAAGTCACTCTGTTCCACAACAGCCTCCCTCTCTCCTGTCTTTACCTCAGCTTCAGGTCTCAAAGAGCGGAGGTAACTTTTCAGATCCCCATGTGCCATCAGCTCCATGACCACCAGAGTAGGTTGTCCCTTGGAGACCACTCCGAGGAGGCGAACCTGGAAGACGAGTGAGAAATTCCCTGCAAGCTGTGTCCGAACAGACTGGGCAAAGCCAACACCTCCTGAAACAGAGCTGAAGAACAGCCCCCCAAGGCCTTGTCAGGCTGAGAGGTTTAGAAAGAGCAGGAGTGAAACGGCTTGGGCAGAAGGGGTTCTGTGGAATCCAGCAGGGAAAGACCCCAGCCCCGATGGATGGGCTGCCCCTGCCGCTTTGGCGAGCTGAGGGTCGGGCTCCGAAGGCACTGAAGAGCTGAGCTGTGTGCTGAGGCACCCAGCACTTACCACATGATGGCAGCTGAAGCCTTTCATCACAGAGGCCTCGTTGAGGAACTCGATGCGCTCGCGCAGGCTGGCCGACTCGTTCACCGTCTTCACGGCCACGCGCGTCTCGGGCTCTCCCTTCACGATGTCCTTGGCAATGCCCTCGTACACCATCCCGAAGGAGCCCTGGCCCAGCTCTCTCAGGAGGGTGATCTTGTCCCGTGGCACCTCCCACTCGTCAGGGACATAAACTGTTGGGCAGAGGGGCACAGCTCTGAGCTGAGCTGTCTTTTGAAAGACGCTCCTGCAGCAGCCTCGGGCAGCGCTGCCACAGGGCACCCTGGGGACGAATCCCACAGAAAAACTCCACAAAGACAATTCCAACCCCATCCTGCTGCACTGACTGAACGATTACACAATAAATAAGCCCTGGTTGCTCTCACCATCACTGGCACTGATGTACTCGGGGTTGGAGGATGCGTACAGGGGTCCCGTTGGTCCTTCTGTTTGTCTGGAAGAGACACAAATTCCTCAGCACTTGGCAGCTTTGGACACCCTCAAGGTGAGGGCAGTTTGATTAAACCCCGAAGGCATGCAGCAAATCAACTGTCATAAATAAACTGTCATAATACTCTGTCATAACTTTGTCCCCATAAGGCACAAACTATTTCCTACACTTAAATTAATGCTCCAACCACTATGGAAATTAGAAACGAAACAAAAAATGACTCCCAAAAAAGCAACGAAACCTTTGGATGTAAGTTTTGGTGATTCTGGTGAAAACAAGATGAAATTGCACTCACCTCTTTTTCACAAGCACATAAGCAGCTCCAATAATTCCAGCAATTATTATGGCAAAAATAATTGGAACAATGATAACAGCAATGTTTGGCTGAGCGTTCACTAGGAGAGAAAGAGAGAGCTGGAGGTATTATACAGGACCAAAATACAAATTTTTTTCCTCAATAAAATCTCCCCCTTCAATAAATTGAAACAAATGCAAAACTAGAGGCTATTTCAGATACAAAATGTGGGGCTGGTCAGAATGAGGACTAATAAAGAAAAGCCATGTGTTTCCAAGTAATTTCAGGTTCTTGACAACAGATGTATTTGGTAAATACTTAATGACTCCCTGTGGCTCTCTGTGCACTGCCTGCTACACCCCATCCTCCAGAAATAACCCGAGTTTCTGTCAGGGATTAAATGTCGAAAATAAAATGAACTCACAATAATCAGCCACGTAAAAGTAGGTGGGTTCTGTCCAGGAGCCATTGCCAGCCAGGGAGGTGGCCCGGATCCGCACGCTGTAGTTGCCAGGCTGGAGGCCCCGGAGCTTGCAGCCGCTCTCGCTGGCGAAGTGCTTGCGGGACACGCAGAAATGGGCTTCCTGTGGGGACAGGGGCTGTGGCAGGCTCACCCTGCAGCACCCAGAGCTCCCTCAGAGCTCCTCAGGGCTCCTGCAGCACCCTGAGCTCCCTGACGGCTCCCTGGGGCTCCTGCAGCACCCTGAGCTCCCTGACGGCTCCCTGGGGCTCCTGCAGCACCTCCCCAGCTGGCAAACACACACCCAAAGGCTCTCTCAGTCTGCTCCAGGTTAGTGCTTTGTGCTGGATTTGTGTTTTGCAGGGCACTAGAACAGGTTACAGAGACCGAGTGCCACGTGCTGCCCCGGGGCTCAGCCCTGACACTGGGCCTGCACTGGTGAGTGCCCCTGTTCCTATGGCACTGACACCAGCTGTGTCCCCATGGCACTGACACCAGCCCTGTCCCCAGGGCACTGACACCAGCCCTGTCCCTGTGACACTGACACCAGCCCTATCCCCGTGGCACTGACACCAGCTCTGTCCCTGTGACACTGACACCAGCCCTGTCCCTGTGACACTGACACCAGCCCTGTCCCCTGGCACTGACACCAGCTCTGTCCCCATGGCACTGACACCAGCCCTGTCCCCAAGAGCTCATGGGCTGCTCAACACCTTCCTAATTCCTCTAACCAACTTAAATGTCACAGAATCACAGAAACATCAAGGTTGGAAGAGACCTTCAAGGTCATCAAGTCCCACTATCAACCCAGCACCACCATCATCAGCCCTAAAATGTGTCCCCAAGTGCCACATTCAGACACCTCTCGAACACTTCCAGACATGGTGACTCCACCACCTCACTCGGCAACTTATTCCAATGCCTGAGCTCTCCTGCAGGGGATTTTTTTTTCTTGGTATCTAATCTGGACCTCCCTGGTGCAACTTAAGGCTTTTCATCTGAGACACAGCAACGTGGGGTTTCTGTCCTTCTGTGAAATAACATTTCTAAAAAAGTTCCACGCAGAAAGTTGGCAAATCAGCTAAACTTGCTGGGCAAATGGGCAACACAGAGGCAGATTAATTCCTGATGTCACCCCAGGCTTCCAGAGGAGACAAATCCACCAGTGTAATTTTGCACCCCACTGGCTCCCTCACCAGAGAAATCCTGAAGAGCCCTGGGCTCTCAGGGGGAGCCACTTCTCCAAAGGTGCTGTGAAGGCAGAACCTCTCACCTCTGTCTCCCCGAGCCGCCCGTAGTTCACCTCGTAGAGCACGATGAGGCCGTTGGGCTCCTTTGGCTCCTGCCACTTCAAATGCACTGTGTTCTTTTCCACCAGCTCATGGGAAACTGGGCCAACGATGTCATCAGCCTTAGCTAGAACCAAGTTCAGGATTAGGTTTAGTTTCATGTCTTTGGGCAAAATTCACACCTGCCAATAGCTCATCCATCCTCCTTTCCCACCGGGAGGTGAGGACAACCCCAGCCTTATACACTGCAGCTGGCTCCCATGGGAAAAGCAGCGTTTTGGGAGCAGCCACCAAGCTACAGCAGGGCTCGGGGAGAGGATCACCTTCTGGCATGGTCCTGGCACTGACATAAGCTGCCACGCTGCAGCGGGACTCCTGCGCATCGTGGTTGCAGGCGTGGAGCTCGATGCGGTACCCGGTGAAGTGCCGCAGCCCCGAGATCACCAGCGACTCCTTGGACAGCACTTTCTCAAAAGGTTTCTGCTCCTCTGCACCCTCAGCTGCTGCTGAATTGTTGGGGGAGGATGGGATGGTGGGTAACACCACGGTGGAGTTTGCCACGGAGCCGAGGTCCCTTCGTTTTCTTGATGGCCTGTGAAACAACACGGGTCACCACGTTATTCGTTATAGTCAGTGTCAACACACCCAGCTGAAAATGGGAGAGCTCAGAGTGCCACTGAAAACTCAAACTGAAGCCTGGTATTTGCAATGCAACAAAGAAACCCAGCTTTTTAATTTTTTTTTTAAACCAAGCAACACAGTCTTTATAAAATTCTGTATCCCCCAGACTCTCCTCCCTGCACAGCTGCACACGGGGAGACAAAAATAAAAATAAACCAATCCAAGCCTCAAGTATTTGCTTGAGAATTCAAGTTCCCCTGGATCTCTCAGCTGAGTCTAACTTTACCAGGTTGCCTCACGGATGCCTCGGGCAGGGTTGCAATGCTTGGGAGTTCAGCTCCCACACGCTGCGGCTCCTCCGAGCACACGAGGTCGCGCCACGGCCCCGACTCGGTGACCTCAGATGTGCCACATGTCCCAAGTGTCACTAACTTGCATTTATAAAGCATAAAGCCACTCTCCCAGCTCTCTGGAATACATCTGCCACTCTCACCCCCAAGGCTGAACCTCAAGGGATACACAAAGCATTTTAACCTTTTCCCAAGAGATCAGATCTATTAAGTCCTTTTCAAGGCATGCATTTAAAACTCATTATTCTGATTACATATTCATTGTGTGGTTTTGTTAACCGAATGTTGCTCCTCAAGTTACTGCATTTCAGTCTGAAAATCCAATTTTTTC
The DNA here is from genome assembly GCA_013397975.1 of Machaerirhynchus nigripectus. NCBI lineage: Eukaryota > Metazoa > Chordata > Aves > Passeriformes > Dicruridae > Machaerirhynchus > Machaerirhynchus nigripectus. The sequence continues at coordinate 270,852 of VZRQ01000013.1, read as the reverse complement.
ACTGGTAAAACCAGCACCTGCAGTGTGACCCTGTCACGTTCCCTGTCTTGCACCTGAGTGCCACCAGGCAGCTTTAATGGCAGGTTTTGTCAGCAAATAAACAGAATAAATTCAACAGAATGAAGAACCATTCAAAAATTTCATTTTCTTGGCCAAAAAAAAAAAAAAA
>VZRQ01000013.1:259105-270676 GCA_013397975.1 Machaerirhynchus nigripectus | reverse complement strand
AATTTTTTTTTTTGGCAAAAAAAAAAAAAAAAAAAAAGGAGGAGGGGATCAGTACCAAACCAAAACTGCTCATTTTAACACTCTTATGTCCTGCCACACATTTGCCACGGGGAATTCCAGGTCAGGAACTAACCAAGGTGGTGAATCAGTAACTGTATTCAGTTACACAAAAGGAATTAATGCCAGCTGAAATCCAGACCATGTATTTTAAGGGGGTGATGATCTTTTTGTGTGTGTGTGCATGTGTGTGCAGCTATTAAAGGGTACAAAGAGTGACCTGAACTGAACCCACACTTGAGGCATCTCCAGGCTCTATAAATGTAACAAGCTGTTGAAGCAAATCTTTGCTGCTGAACTGAACTTTCCACTGCCACCTCTGACCACCAGGCCATGACCAGCCCCAGCCCCAACAGGGACTGCTCTGACAGGTCTCTGCCACCTTCCCTGGTGCTGTTTCTCCTCCTACAGCAAAAGCCACCAGCCAGAAAGCAGAGTTGGAGATGTCCTCAAACTCAACACTGGGCTGCACACAACACAACACAAATATTCACAGAGTTGTCATCACCACAGAATGGTTTGGGTTGGAAGGGACCTCAAAGCCCATCCAGTGCCACCCCTGCCATGGGCAGGGACACCTTCCACTGTCCCAGGCTGCTCCAAGCCACATCCAGCCTGGCCTTGGGCACTGCCAGGGATCCAGGGGCAGCCACAGCTGCTGTGCCAGGGCCTCCCCTCCCTCCCAGGGAACAATTCCTTGCTACAGAACATTCATCCCCCTGATGACAAAACAGGATGGCAAACGGCAGGTTCAGCAAGCACATTCCAGTTTTAAGTTTTCTCTTTCTTAATAACTAATTAACTCCTTTTGGAGCTGCTGTCCCCTCAGCCTGTGTGGTGTTGTGAGCAGTGTCCCCTCAGGATGGGGCAGAGGTCAGGGACCCAGCTCTGGGTCATGCCACCTCCCTCCTTGGGAAGGATTCCTTATGGTCAAACAGAACCTGGTCTGCATAAAAAGCAAAGCTACACCCTCTGTTTATCAAGTGTGAATTCAGCTGATCCTCGTGTTCAAGGGAATTTTGTTTTTCACAAGTAAAACAGTAATTTGACCACTGATGCAACACAGAGTAAAACGCAAGAATTCCTTCCTTCTCAAATCACACAAAGTTAGAAAAGCTTTTGAAGCTCTAAATCCCCAATTTTCCCATATTTATTATCCCGGATTTGCAGCAATTTTCTTGCCAAATTCTCTGTATTTTCAAGCATCTGATTCTTCTCAGAGCTGTTCCAGTGTGATTTGCACTGGGGCCATCTCAGCAGCTCCACTGAGCTCCCTGGGAACCCCTCAGCTCCAGGTTCCTCCTGCTCTCACAGCTGCCCGGGGGGGTGTGAGGGGGCTGGAAGTGACACCTCAGCACACACAGCATGGCCTGTGCTGGGGGATTCCTCCAAAAATGCCTTTGATACCCTAAGCCAAGCTTTTCCACACACCTGAAACCACCCCAGGTCAGCTGGGCCGGCAAAAGCATTTTAGATTTGTCTGTACCATTAACTGAGCTGGGAAATGCAGGGGAAAACAATGAATGTGAGTCATTCCTCAGATCCTGCTCCCCAGGAACACTGGGAATGGCACAAGTGTGTGTGACAGAGAGCACAGAGAGAGAACTGGGACTGCTCCTGCTCTTCTGCAGTGGTCACGGAGGGAATACATGGAATGACGCCCTGGGCAGCAGCCACTGAGCTCCCCTCTGCCTCTCAGGGCTTTTTTGGAAATCTTTCCCTGTTTTCCACAGAACCATGGAGGGGTGAGGCTGGACAGCACCTCTGGGGGTCGTCTCATCCGAGCCCCCAGCCCAAAGCAGGGGCACAGGTGGCTCAGAGCTGTGTTTGACCATCCCCAGGGATGGAGACCCCGCACACCCCCGGGCAGCCTGGTCAGGGTGTAACCACCCCTGAGCTCCAACCTGGGCCAAAATCCTCCAAAATCAGAGCAAGTAACACAGGAAAGAAGAAACAAAGCATGAGCTTTCTGATGGCCACTTTGCTCAGCTCTAAAGGGGAGCTGGTGTGAAGACCCTGCCAGCTCTGCCTGCGCAGAGGAACATTCCTGAACTTCTAGATTGGCGTTTTTGTCAGTGCCAGAGCAAACTGACCCCCAGGAGTTGTGACAGTGGCTCCTGAGGTGGGTAATCAACATGCCCGGGGGAAGGAGCTGTGATTTCCAGAGGGGTGAGATCAGCCCTGGCCGAAGGCTGGATCCTGCCCAGGGATCAGATCGCTGGGAACAGGGCAGGAGTGGAGAAATGGCACAGGGAGAACAAGGAGACATCAGGGAGAAACTGCTGGGATTCTGCTCCCCTGGCATCTTGTGCTCCCTGCTGGCCTCATCCCTGGGATTCCTCCCGTGACTGGCAAGTTCCTTCTCTCAGGGAGAGGCCACACAGCACCTCGGGAGAGGTCACTGAACCCAGGGGAGCCACAAAAAAAGCACCTGAAGTAAACCACACTCCCTGCTCCCTGCCAGGCTCTGTGAGCCCATGATAGCACAGTGCTCACAGGAAAAGTAATTCTGATTTATGTGGCGACAGCCTGGAGCCTGCCAGGGAAGACGAGCAGGGCACGTGGCAGCAGGGAGGTCTCTTTACCACTGGCTTGTTTTAAAGGATTAGTTGGCCATGGGATGTGGGGATTTCTTCCTCAGGAGGCTGACAAGGTGGCACATCCTGGTGATTGGTTTCTTCCTAAAATACAAACCCCCAGAAAGTGGCCTGAGAAGCATCCTGGGCTGGCTGCACAATAAAACTGGGGGGGAGAAAAAAAGGGAAAAATAAAAGAAATCAGACTGTCAGAACTGTCTGCCTACATCAGGAGGAATCTGGCTTTTGCACATGGCTTGGTTCTCCTCTGCTTTGGAATATGTCACGTCCTGGCATCCTCTGGCACACTGGAACCCGTCCTGATGGGCACCAAGAGCCAGGGAACAGCAGAAGAAGGGGCTCGGCCCAAGCTTCCAGGTGAGGCCTGCAGGCACCAGAGCAGGGAACACCAGGGATGCTTTTAACAGGGAAAATGCTCGGTGCAGTGACCCAGCTTTTGTCAGGCAGCTGCAAATTCAGGTTTGCTGGCTGAGGGCAGCAAGCAGAGAATAAATTTAGAGCAAAAAACGCGTGACAGGGAAGAGGGTAAATCAGCAGAGATTCTACCCTGCTCCCCAGCACTTCCTCCCCGAGCTGCAGATGAAGTGTGAAGACATTCAACACCACTTAATGTGACACTGTGTGTGCCACTCGAAACAGGACATTCACCACCCCCAGCACTCGCATTCCTCATGGTATTGGAGGTATTTCCCAGACTAAGTGAAGGGAGACCACAAATACCACGCTGAAGGACCAGGCTGTGGCCTGGTAAACTGCCCTTTTCCTTTCTTTTCAACTCAATAAAAAACTCGACCACAAAATTTCAAGACAGGAAAAAAAAATGGCTATTTTTGGCATCATCTGATGCCAGACGAGCTGCAGGCTGTTTGTTAAGGATTCTCACTTTATTCTCCAACTGAGGAGAACTCAGGGACAGGAAATGAAAGCAGCATCTTCCCAATCTGCAGTAACACCCGTGGTAGGTGCTCGGCTCTCCCCATTCCAACACCCATATCCAGCTGGACTAGACAGGCTCATGGAAGCCTGGCAACGTGGCTGTGTCCAACCTGGTATTTTCATTCAATCCTCAATTACATTTCCCTCCTCCTGAACCCTGGACAGTCCTGTTGATGTTCCTACCTGGGCACAAAAACCTCGTTGTGGAGATAATTCTCGAAGGTCTTGCGGAAAGCAGACTCCTCCAGCTCCTTCTGGATCTGGGAGTCTGTTTTAGGACAGGAACAACATTCCCCACTGACATCCTCAGCTTCACTCTGATTATACTTCTGGGGGTCTTCGGATTCAAAAGGAGGAGACCACGTCCTTGAGGGCAGCTTTAATCCTGGGGACAAAACAGTTTTAGTGTCACTCGTGCCTGACTTGGCGGAAGATGTTTGATCCTACAAAGATCCCAAACCAGTAAAGACAGAATTCATGGCATGTTTGGGCATCCCACATTTCGCATCCAGGGCTGAGCAGTTCCCTCTTTTCTGACAGGCCTTTGATTCAAAAATGCTTTTTTTGAAATGGAGCTTGGATGCTGCTTTATCCCAGTTCAGGTGACAGAGCAGCAGGTGAGATTTTGGAAGTCCTCACTGAAATTCTGTGTTCTCAAGGAATTCCAAACCAGGCACCACCTGCATTCAAAAATTAACTTAGCCCTGAGCTCCAGCAGCACTGAAATTTTTAACTTTACCATCTCCATTGCTGCTACTAAACTTATTACTCAGTTTAAAAGGAACAGGGGCAGAAGGGAGCTCCCAAAGGAAAAAATTTGTGATTACTTTGTAAAAAACATTTTTAGACCTTTTGCACTTATCTTAGTAGCACCTAATGTAACAGAACAGGGAGGGACAGAGCTGTTTCTGGAAGAACAGTCCTGAATCCAGCAGAATCGGGCCCCCAGAGCACCTCCAAGGCAAAAACTCCAGGCAACCCTGGCAGAGACTGAAGGGAAGGCCCGGAGGGAGAAGCACCCACTCACCTTTCAGGCAGTAATCGAGTTCATAGAGCTCACTGTCCTCTGCCTGCTGCTGCCAGTACACCAGGTAGTGTGTGATGTTCCCGTTGGGCTCCGAGGGCGGCTTCCACTTCAGGATGATTTGGGATGAGGAGTTGGAAACGGAGATCGGATCTAACGGGACCGACGGAACTGCGTGGGGAGAGGCAGAGGTCACTGCACTGCCCTGCCAGAGCCTGGCACAGCAGGGACCAGCACAGGCAAATTTCCATTGCTGTGGGAATCAAGCATTCCCTGGCACCCAGCAGGCTCTTCCAGGCTGGGCTGGATGACCCTGGAGGTCTCTTCCAGCCTTACTGACCGTGTCCACACAAACTGGGTAGAAGAGGTGCCCATCGGCACCATCTGGAATCACACCCCTGGTTTAGGAATTCCCTCCTACCAAAGCAGGGCAGTGGAAAGTTCCCTGGATATGGGGCTACCACAACCCCCAGGCAGAAGAGCTCAGGCCTGTTTTCACCCCAGGCGTGTGCTGCACTGACCCGTGGCGTTGGTCTGCACGTAGATGATCTCGCTCTTGGCGCCGTACGTCCGCCGCTCGTCGGAGAAGGTGACCAGGGTTTTCACAAACACAGCATATTGTGTCCAGGGCTTCAGGCCCCTCAGGAGCCACCCTGGCTGGGCCTGGGCTTTGGGCTCGTTTGAGCGTGGTGGAGGGTCAACATCCACAACTGTCCAGCTGTTGGAGCCACAGGCGTCCTGGCCATCGAACTCCGTCACGTTTTGGTAGGGACTTTGGGAAAGAGAAGGCCCCAATTAACAGAACCCTCATTCAGGCTCTTAAGAAACATTTCTAAAGACACCACTGAAAGTTATCACCCTTTACCCTTTGGAGAAAGTAAAACTATCTCATTGTATTTATTCTGAAAGGGAGGCATTGGGACCTTTGTTACCTGGGCCTCTGACAGCATCACAGAGCAGGTCCTGTGCCACATGTGACCCCAACAACTAAATCCAGGCAGATTATTGCCAGCCCGATGAAAATCAGCTTGGTTACCTTGATTCTAAAAGAATCTTTCCCACCTCAAAGGGGATAAAACCCCCAGCATCCCATGGAGATAGAGGGGAGATGAGGAACTCCACGGTGGGGTATGTGTGTCTAGAACAGCAGGAATAACTAAAGTTTGGATTGTTCTTAAATGAGGAATTGTGACTGTGCACAAGTCAGGGACCTTAACAAACACTTTTATAGAAGGGTATCACTGGAAACTTTAGTGTAGGAGCCACAAAATCAGAGACTAAACAGCTTTGCCTACAGCAAAAAAACATCCAGCAGGTTTAACATCCACTCTTCAATGGCAGCAGCTGCTTGTGGCAGCCCAACAAGGCCATTTATCTGTGACCTGAGGGGGACCACTTACGCCTCTTTGTAGAACAGCATAAACCCCAGCAGGTCACGGAAATCGGGGGGCCAGTAGGGCTCCCACTTCAGCAGGATCTTGTCGTGAGAAGTTCTAATGGAAGAAAATTTCAGCAGCTCGTTTTCACCTGTAACAAGTGAGAAGTGACAATGGTTTTACTAATGCTAAAAAATGAAGGTTTTTGGTTTTAGTTATCTTAGAATTTTAAGATAAATAGGAGAATGTTGGCATGGAGAGTTGCCCAGTAAAACCTTATCTTACTTTAAAGCCATTCATGCCTCGAGTCAGGGGTTGGAATTGATGCCCTCCTAAGGTTCAATTTTTCTATGATTTCATGAAAATGACTCTGTAGAAGAGCTGAACCGAATTCTACAAAGTGGGAAATCTAAAGGCGACGTATTTCACAGTTTAGGGTGATCTGCACAGCTGAACCCAGCAGGATGGTTGGCAGAGAAGGCAACAGGCCACGAGGACGGAGCAGAAGAATTCCCAGCCTTGCCCAGGAGTGGTGTGGTCCCTCTGCAAACAGGAGGGTGTTTGCAGGAGGATGGAGCTCAAGGGACATGGTACAGCGTGTTTTGTGCCCCCAGCCCAAGTGGCTCTGACTGAATTTGCTGTTCCTGCAGTAGCTGCAACAGGAGGAAGAACATTCATTTCACTGGCACCACATCCAGAACAAACAAGGGCATTTCTTTTTCCCCTTTCTATTTTTTTTTAGTAAACAGGATGCTGCCAACGTGAAAGCTGGGCTTGAAATGTAAAAGCAAACAAAAAGCCAAACACCCTGGCAAGCTGTGGTTTGAGGTGGGGGTGGCACAGACACCAGCTCAGCAGGGTGGGGGTACAGCTGGCAAAGAGAAATGCAACTGTCTCCTCCAGCTGCCTTCACACCAAACACCAGCCCAGGAGCTGCTCACAGCCACAGGCAGAGCTGGATCTGCCCAAATCCAGGTTCACCCTCAATGTGGGAAGAGCTTTTCAGTGTCTCATGGGAGGAGATGAACTTTACAGACAGCTGATTCCTTGTGCTCCTTCCCTCTGCCCAGGCTGGAGCTGTGGTGCCCCAGAGGCTCCGTGTGTGTTTTTCAATGGTCCCGCCAGTTTTTAGGTCACAGCCATTGCATTCCCTTCTCCCACTGTGCTGGCATGGCTGCCTGGGTTGATGTGTGGGAAACCAGACCAGGAAACTGAGTCAGCTGAAAGATCTTCACTTTTTAGGTCTGTTCACAAACAGCTATATCAGGACAACGAGGGCAGGACTGGGGGATCACAGAATCCTGGAATGTTTTGGGTGGGCAGGGACTTTGGGCTCTTCTGGCAGTGCTGTCCCCAAAAGCAGAGGGACAGTGAAGCCACAGGATGACCCAAGCTGCCCTGCAGGCTGTGAGCTACCATCTGAAATCCCTGTTCAGTTAATGCTGGGCTTTTTGGTGGCAATTCCTGCCTAAGCATCCCCCAGGATCACAGCACAATAGCTGGAATGCTGCATGGATGGGTAACTGCCTCTGTCCCCAGGTCAGCTGTCCCTCACAGAACAGCCTGAGTTCCAAGGGGCCCACGTCCACCTGCACGTGCTCCTGCTCCTGTGAGCAGGTGAATCTCTGTGGGGCTGAGCAATGAATGAGAGCAGAGAGATGTCACCAGCTCAGAACAAAGCCGGGTATTTCCTACCCCTGACCACTTCCACAACCTGGTTCACCACACAGCCCTGGTGCAAACAGGGAAAGGAGATGGTGTGGCACAGGAAGGGAGCAGGGCTGGGGGGTGCAGAAGGACTGCATTTATTGCAGTACTGCTGCCAAAGTAACTGTCTGCAGAACTCCATCCTCAGCAGCACGACCTCGGTGGCAGCGCAAAGCCAACCCCGTGCTGTTTGCTGACACAGGCACTGCCTGATTGTTGTTCCTGACGAAAGCTGTTAGGTGAAAAACCTCAGAGAGGCATTGCAAAAATTGTTGGAAAATTTTCTGTGACTGTTGTCGTGGCAAGTGCCTCCCGTGGCCGCAGGGATGGGCGGAAATCCCGTTTCTCCCGAGTTCATTCTGTGTGCGCACCGTGGCCTCACGACATGGGAAAAGCAGATTATGACTATTAATCAGGTACTCAGCAGCAACACCCAGTCCCAGCCTGGGCTGAGGTTCCACTGTGCTAAACTCTTCAAAGAGACACAATAAATACACTCCCAGCCCCAAAAACCTCCCAGGGTTTGGTGGGGCCAAGGCGGCCACAGGGAGATCCCGTGGGGACTTTTACTCGAGGCACAGGGACAGTGGTACTGAGTGCACAGGCAAGGGGAAAATCTGCTGCTTTACCAAAGGGACAAGGACAGGCCATGGAAAAACGTCGTGGGCTGGGCTGGGAGAAAGAGGAGCATGAGGAGAGCAAGGCAGAGGGACAGGAAAGGGAAGCAAGGCTGCGTTCTGAGGCTCTTACATGAGGCTTGATCCCCGTTGGTTTTCAGGGCTATGTCATTCCTCTCCTGACGCCCCTTAGTCCCGGAGATCTCTTCCATCTTGTGGATTTCTGACAAGCACAGCTTGGGATTGTAATGGAAGAAGAGTTTGCCTCGTGCAATAGTGAGGTTGTGTTTGCTCCAGTCCCAGAGCTGGCGAAGGTTCTGATTGTCCAAGGCATAAAAGGAATAATTCCTGAAAGCAGAAGAATGAAAACATGGGTTGGGAGGGGAAAACTGTTCTTGCACTCATCCCCACACCAAAGAAAAATGAATGTAAATTGTCTGCCCTGGTAGGGCACAAGCCACTGGCAGAGGAACATTTAAAAATAACTTAGGAATTGCTTCCCAATACAAATCACCCTGATAGAACTGGCACTCCTTGTACTTCAAAACATTCAAATAAAGCATCTTTTGAGAGAACTCACCCAGCTTCGAGTGTCTCTCCTCTAATCAGATGGAGTTTCCGAAAAAAAGAAAGAGAAACCAAGGCATAAGAGCGGCGAATTTTTAGGTAACCTGAGATTTCTTCTATCAAGCCAAGATTTGCTTCCAGCTCAGCTGCTATGTTATCTACGGAGAGGAAAACATTGGGAAGAGTTTTCTGGTATCACACAGAGAAACACCCAAACACATCAAACAACTGCTTCACGTTCATTCACGAGAACTCGCAAAAATCAACCAACAAAAAACGCCAAACGAGCGCGTCCAGAGCCTTGGTGCCCGTTTTTCTGGGTCCCTCCAAGACTGAGGGTGGCCGCAGCCAAGGGAAGAGCCCCAGCTCAGGGCAGTGCCCCGTTCCCCAGCCGCCACCCCTGCTGCCCCCTCCTCGCCCAGGCCCCACTTACTTCCTCCCCGGATGTTGATGACCAAGCTGCCATTCACGACCGTGCAGCCCCGCAGCTCCTGCGCCGACGTCACCGAGTCGATCGTCTTCTCCTTGCTGAAGTCGCACACCTTGGGGCAGGGCCCCGCGCAGGGGGTGCAGTGCAGGCTGCAAACAGCACACGAGGGGTGAGGCAGGAGGGCCCCAGCAACCCCCAAAGGCAGGGTGGTGAATCTGAAGTGACAGCACGCCACGGGACTCGCCTGCTGCGAGCGGCGCTGAGGGACTCCAAAGGGAGCCACAGAATCATGGAATGGGTTGGGTTGGAAGGGGCCTTAAAGCTCATCCCATTCCCTTTCCACACCTTCCACCGGACCAGGCTGCTCCAAGCCCCATCCAACCTGGCCTTGAAAATAACTGCTGATAAATTTACATACTCTTAAATTGTCGTTTCCACACTTCAAACGTGAATCACTCCATCTCTTCCTACATAACAAAATGAAGTGACCCGAGTTATTCTGAAGAGGAAACTGGCCACGATGCTGCTCAGGGCTCTCCATCCCAGGGGTTTCAAGATAACAAACCCCAGCCCAGTCTTCATCCCAAGATCGTTGACCAAATGTGTAATTGATGATGGAGAGCTGGCCCTTCATCTGGGAATCCTCTGAGTGAGGACTGCACACAATGTTGCATTAAAAAAGGCAAGAATGTGCTTTGTGCTCTGGGGAAATGCTGCTTGAATCGTACGAGCTGATGGCTTGCCCTGGTCACACCACCACAAGAATGCGTTCCCAGCTAGTTCAGAGGAAGAAGTGCTCCAGGAAAAGCAGGGAGCAGAGCTGTGAGGTCCCACTGGCAGCAGCCTGGAACAGCACAGGAGAGGCCAGGGGCTGTTGCACAAGCAGCACAGCTACTCTGGGGGCTGCTTGTTCACTCTTTGGAAAAGCAAAACAGGAAATGGCATAAAAAGTCCCGTTAAGAGTGAATTCCCTGAAATTATTATGGCAGGAGCAAATACATGCGAGCACAAAGTGACCAATATTCATAGGAAATCTGACTCACCACAATGTAGAATGGTGTTGTGGGACAAACAACTAAGTTTGCAGTGATAAACAGCTCAGCAACATAAATTATTTAATTCCTTCGTCAAAACCCCCTGGGAATAGGCAGAATGGCTGTTCCCTGCTTTGATTCGTGCTACACTTGTTTGTTACACTGTGCATTTGTGTCTGGCACAGCTTGAACCTGCTCAATGAACGTAATTACAGGGATGAGGGACAGATATTCTGAGAACGAGCACTCGGAGGACGCTGCGCTCTCTTCATTAGCCATGACCTCTCCCTGCTGTGCTTTTCCAGCCCGGCTCCCTGGCCTGAGGCTGCTCCAGAGGGGAGGGAAGCAGAGCTGCTGAAGCCTCTCCACTGCCCACCTCCCTCCTCCCACGCCACCACAGAGAGACCCTTCCAGCTTGAGGATGCTCTTCCTTGTCCTCTCTCCATCTCCCTCTCCCACTTTTTACAAACTTGAGAGGAAGCAAGGGAAGCCAAAGGAAGAACAAACCACCAGGGCCATGGCAGGGAGAGCTTTTAACAGCTTGAATTAGCAAGGTATTAGTTTGTAAATCATATTAAAGTAGACCAGGTGACTGCCACGGACGCTCCAACGCCGGAAACTTCTCCTGGTCTTGACACAGCACCCAAACCCCGTGTCCAAGGGGGAGAGAAGCCCAGCCAAGCCCCCTCCCCGCAGCTCTGTCCCCGGCAGAGCAGCTACTCACTTGCTGGAGTTCATGATGTAGCCCGAGGGGCACTCGTGCACGCACTCGTTGTTGTGGATGACGTGACACCCCGACTCCCGGGCGCTCCTGCACTTGTTGTGCAGCTCCTGGCAGAAGCTGAAGGTGACGCAGCGCCAGCCCTCGAAGCGGTAGTGCCCGGGGGGGCAGCTGTCCACGCACCTCCCGTCCAGGTAGAAGTTGCGGCAGGCCACGCACTTGCCGGGGTCGCCGGGCTCCGTGCAGTCCCCGAGGCACTCGCTGTGGCAGCACTGCCCGTCCGAGGTGCAGCCCTGGGACTTGCAGGCAGCGGGGCACACTGGCAAGGGAGAGCACCCAAAAGCAGGTGAATGTCACAGGAGAGCCTGGCTGGGCGCGACCCCGAGAGCTTCTGAGCTGTGACCCCCGGTCCTGCTCGCCTTGGGAGCTCCCTCTGCACAGGGGCACCCACGGAGCGCAGGCAACTGCCTTGTCTCCAGCTTCCAGGGAAAATTCTGCCTCATCT
>VZRQ01000013.1:228367-258824 GCA_013397975.1 Machaerirhynchus nigripectus | reverse complement strand
TCCAGCTTCCTGGGTAAATTCTGCCTCATCTCCACCTTTCAGGGAAAATTCTGCCTCATCTCCAGCTTCCAGGGTAAATTCTGCCTCATCTCCACCTTTCAGGGAAAATTCTGCCTCATCTCCAGCTTCCCAGGTAAATTCTGCCTCATCTCTAGCTTCCAGGGTAAATTCTGCCTCATCTCCAGCTTCCAGGGTAAATCCTGCCTCATGTCCAGCTTCCAGTGAAAATTCTGCCCCATCTTTACCTTTCAGTGCAAATTCTGCTTTGTCTCCACCTTCCAGTGAAAAATCTGCCTCATCTTCACCTTCCAGTGTAAATTCCACATTTTAAGAACGTTTTTGAGCAGTGTTATCGTTCACCCTCACAACTCATCAGTGCTCATCTCCAAAAGAGGAAAACTGAGTTTTCCTGTTCCCTCGGTCCGGCACCAAGAGGCTCCAGGAGAGCCTTGGTGACTCCAATGTTATTTCTGAAGCTCAGGAGTGATGAGACTCCCCAGCAAGAGCTTCCCAGCCTGGCACAGGCAGTTTCAGCCAGAAGGTTCTCGTTTCTCAGGTTAAGAACCTGCAGTTTCCTACAGCAGCACTGCAGATAACACATCCAGCAGCACTTTTACACAACCCTTCGGCTTTACCAGGATTTGCTTCCCACCTGTCTATCACCCTGTCCCTGGTTTCCTGGAGGAAGCCCTGGCACCAACACAAGCTTTTCAGTGACTCTCCCAACAAGTCCACAAAGAAGGCCACCCATGAGTGTTGCTGCTTGAGGTTTTTATGGTTTTCTTTTTAATTACTCATTACCTAGTGCCCCACAACACCTTTAATGAGCAGTTTGGGCTCTGAACTGGAAACCAAGCGGGCACAGCTCGGAGCAAACACCGCGAGGAACTCGGGGAGGAGCGGGAGGGCAGGATGAACAAACCCAGGGAAGCTCCAGGGGGAAGGTCAGTCCTGCCTCTCAGCACCTCCACGCTCAGTCTGAGCCATTCAAACGAGGCTGAACTGGTTAAATCCAACTCTGTAATCCAGAACATGCCACAGAACTTCCCAGCAGGGAAGAGAACAGAGCTGAAATCAGCACTCCATGAGCAAACACCAATGCCAAGCAGGGCTTTACAAGCAGGAGGAAGGGCTTTAGATGGGGGACAGGGACCTGGATTTATCCTCACAGCCTTTGGGATCCAGCTGTGAATTGCCAAGATGCAGATCAAGACATCCCCTTGTCCTCACCAAACCAGGGTGTCGTGTCTGAGGGAGCACCTGAGCGGCTCCTGATGCCCTGCCTGAGCCTCCCTGGTGAAGGGAGACAGCAATAAATCCTGAATTAACACCAACTGCCTCAAACCTCCCCAGCTTTCTGTCCAACACTCAGTGTCAAGGCAGGAGGGGCTTTATTTGGGAGGTCCTGCACACAGCAATGTCCAGAGGTGAAATGCTGTCTTTAATTTCTGGTCAAGAGCAGCCCAGCAGTGGAATGTGGTCCGGTTTTATCCGGCTAAAGGAGCAGCTTGTGGGATCCACAGCACAACATGTTTGGATGATCCAATCCCCAGCTGTGTTAGGAAGAAAATCCCCCTCCGACCCATGTTAAGGGATTGCAGAATTAAGTGTGTTAAAGCTGTTAATGCCATTCTTGGAATAAGCAGCAGTAGATGAGGTAGTAAAGATGAGCAACCTCTGGTCTGCTCCAGCCTGATAAAATCCCTTGAAGAAATATGAAGTAGATAAAGTTGAAGTTCTACCACAAGGACAATCTAATCTCAAATATCTCAATGCTTCCGTGTTAGTCCTGTTAGTTAGCAGGTGTTTTCTCTATGCACCGCTCATCCATTGCAAAAAAATCCATTCAAATTCATCTCCTTACAGGCTGACCAACTTTTTTGCCCTTTTCTAGCAACAGGTCTTATTTTGTGAACCTGTCACAAATAGTACCTGATTGAAATTCAACAGCCAAACAGCAGCAACCTGCAGATAACACCTTGCATTAGACTAAATATAAAATGAGAAGCTTGTTCTAAAAGCCAGGTTATACGTGGGTGTTTTAAATGGTTATACATTCCTTACCAGGCCACAGATGAGCACAGTCTAGCAACAGGTGTCCTGGCTGCCGTTTATTAGAAATATTTGCAACAGAAAATGCCAGAATTCAGTCCAAAACACTATCAAACTTACTCATTCCAGCCTGGAATATCAAGGTTTATGAGGGAAAAAGAGGGAAAGAGGGCTTTCCTCCCTTTCCAGAGGGAAAGCCTGGGCTGTTTCTCCCACACCTCCCCTGACACAGAGATGTCCTGCAAGGAATCTTACAGTGCCTGGTTCCTCCCTCCTGGAGCGGGGTCAGCTTCCAGCTGGGAAGCAAAGCGCTGAGGCAATGCAGGAATGGTTTGTGGGAGCCGGAGGGCGAGTGCTGCCAGCACAATTCCCGGTGTTCCTCACCAGCATTTCCTCCACCAGGGAGTTCTCCCGCGTCTCTTTCATGCTCAAGAACTACAAAGTTTAAAGTATCCAAAGGACAGCATTGGTTTTCAAGGAGCCGGGGGAGCAGACAGGTACCTGGGAAAAGCCGGCCCTCATGCAAAGCACCCGGTGACACACGGCACCTACTTAACATTCTGCCACACAGTATTTTTATTTAATTTGTTATGGAAACTAATCTTCAAAGCCCTGTGCTTATTTACACATTTTGAACTCAGCTGCAAGTATTCACAGGGCAGAAACCGCCTAAAGTCTCCACTCCCAAGGTTTTCAGAAGATACAATTAAACTATTTTTAAACCATTCTTAACGTTTCTTTTTCCTGTTCCTCGAGCTTTTGATGTCTCAAAGACGGCTCGAAGAAAGCAAAGCACCCACGGTAACAGCTCTTTTTCCATTAAGCACTCAAGACCAGAAATTGTCAATCACCATTTTGTGCAAATCCTCATTACCCAAGATCCTGAACAGATGTCATGACATTATCAAAGGCTGCATTTTAGAGAGCACCTCAAGTTGAGTAAAACCTCTCCAGAGTATCTTCACCATGGCTTCTTACAACTGGTACTCCAGGTTATGTGACTCAGATGGGCCAGAAATATGGGTTTTGTTTGGGTTTTTTACTGCCATGTTGTGCTTTCGCTGCAGGTCAGTGCTGGAGGTTTGTGCACCTCATTACCCTTCTCCACCGAGTTCTGCAGACCCCAATAATTGCCATGGCCCACTGAGATTTGCCTTTTTGCATGAAAAGATTGGCTCCCCAGGGAATGGTCAGGGTCCCAAGGCTGCCAGAGCTCCAGGAGAGTTTGGACAGCATCTCAGGGATGCACAAGGTGGGGTTGTTGGGTGTTTGTACTCGATGATTCTTGTGGGTTCCTCCCAGCTCAGGGCATTCTGTGACTCCAAGGTGGCACTTTTGGGAGTGTGGCACAGTCTGCAGCATGTGGGGAGGCTCAGGGAAGGTTCAGACACGACACCCACACCCCCCAGCCTGTGGTTAAGGCTGTGTGAGACTTTTGGACAACGCAGGGCCCTGCTCTCAGCACAGGGGAAAAACCAACTGTCTCCATTCCTCACAGAAAGCCCAAAGGGAACTCCACAAACCCTGAAGCCAGAGACAGAGGGACAGCTATTCTGGGTAGGGGCACGAGCCAGCACGCTGCACCACAAGAGCTGCTGCAGGGCCGTGGGTTCAGCAGCAGGACAAAGCTGCCCAGCACAGCCACGACACCTCCCCAGCAGCTGTGCAGGAGCTGGGTGCTCAAAACCCCTGTCCCAAAGCTGACAGAGAGCCCGACGCTAACAAAGCCGGGGAGAGACGCAGCGACACGAGAGGCTCAAACCTGTCGTTCCAGGGGTGAATAAATATTTAACTCGCTGCTAGCGTGGCTCCCGAGACCGAGGAAACAATGCCTTTTCCAAACCTTTCTGATTAGAGATTCAAACGGACATTTCTTCGTGCTGCTGGGGCCCAGCTGGGGGGGACAGGCGGCCGCGGAGTCAGCGCAAAGGAATTTCTACCTCCGCTGATCGCTGCCGTGTCTCACCACTTCCCCGTGCTCCAGGTGGAAACAAAACACACTGATACTGTAAACACATTCCCGAGCCAGCACAGGTAACCAGGAGATCCGTATTTAACAGGCAAGTCAATTAAGCATTAAGCTGTTAAAAGCTTCGGTGTTAGGTCTTTTTTCTTGTTTTCCATTAATAAAACGGTGAGTTGTCCAAAAAAGAGGGAAAAAACACCACCTAGGATAAGTTTTGCTGTTCCTTTGGGACTCTCTGCCACTGGGTGGGTTTAAATAGCAACATCCTGGGTGAGCTGAGCTGGGTGTTCACACAGGTGGTGGTTTGGGTTGGGTGAGAGGAACACGGCTCCTTAAGGACAAATTCTAAACCACACGTACGAACACCAAAATGCTGCACGTGTGCTGTCCAGGCACCACACGGTTTTGGGGCTGATCTGCTGTGAATAAAGGTGATGTTTTCAGAGTGCAGTAACAAGCCCCGGGTGTGTGGACGGGGTCAGTGGAGGCAGCCTGGGCCACCACGGGTCCCTCTGGCTACCACAGGTGTCCAGCGTCCAGCAGCCGAGCCCGTGGCGAGCAGCAAACTCCCCTCACACCACCGGCTCCTCTCCGCTGCCTTACACAAACCCCATTTTCATCACGGACGAGGCAACGAGGAGGCTCCAGATCCAAGGGAGTCCAGGACACAAAACAACTGCGGCAGGAGAACCGCCCTCAACCTCAGCCAATGCATTTGCTGCCTGCGCAGGGGAGGCATCCGAGCCAAGCGCCCGCTATCTGCACAAGGCAAACAGCCCGAACCCTGCCAGGCCCCGGCCTCCCGCCGCCACGCACCAGCCCAGCGCCGCTCAGTGCCATTTCATAACGCAGCTGAAGGGCTGCCGTGGGCTTTTCCAGCGTTCGCAAGCGGGAGGGGAAGGCGGGGGGGAGCCGGCACGAAGCTGCCGCGGCTGAAGGCGGCTCGTCCTGGCCGTGACGCGGCGGCCCCGCTGCCAGGGCCGCGCCGGTGGCGCGCTGGAGGACGGGCACACGCGCAGAGCCCGAAGCCAGAGCCCCACAGAAGCACGGCCCCGTGGCTTTCCTTCCCCGCTCACTGTAAATGGCTGCGAAACGTGACACACACGAATTCACCCGCGCACGGGGTGCTGCTTGAGTTACGGCGGCGGAGGGAACTGTAATTTCATTTCCTAACGGCAGCGACCTCCGCGGCAATGGGTTCTTGTGGTTCCAAACAAAAACAAAACCAACAAGGAAAGGAGGGGGAAAAAAAAAGGAAACACAAGGGCTAATCGCCGCCGGCAGTAACTCCTCAGTGTGTTGCAAGCATGTGATCTTAATTTAGTACTACAGAGCCTGGGCTTGTTTCCTGCTGCAAGTGCTGAGCAGCATCGCTGCTATGGAAATCCGTATGGGTCTTACTCTTTATAAAATGATGCATGAAATCCTGTTGCACATACACAGTATTTTTTACCTGATTGCTTTTGCTCTTTCACTCATTCTCTTCTGGTCAAGAAGACCCCTAATTCAGTAAGTTGTTAAGTGCCATTTGTCCCAGAAACGTAATTTTTATCCCTAAACCAATTCCTAATTTTTTCACTCATGATCATCAATTCTCTTCTGAGCGTTTATTTGATCTGAACACACCAAGACAACACCTAATCCCGGTGCATTAATGTACCATAAGGCTGAAAAGAGCCATTAAATTAAGCAAAACTGTCTGGTGAAGACTAAGTAAAAAATAAATGTAAAACCCACAGCAGAGCGGGTGGACAGAGGGTTGCTGCAAGAAAACCCAACGTGCTGCAAACCCCACTGCACTGTGGCTTATTCCTTCAATTATTTCTACATGTCCCAGATGCCAAAGAGGCAGAAACCCAAACCCCAAACCCCACCAGCAGCAGTCCCGGGCTGCACCGGACCCGCGGCTCCCAGGGCACCACGGCGGCAGAAACGTGCCTGGGAGGGACAGGGCTGGAGAGCTCCAGTGGACTGTAAAAAGGACTTTTGATCTCCTTGGTGACAAACAACAGCAGCTCCCCCAGCCCTTCCTGAATCTACAAAATAAATGGAGTAACTAGAAGAGAACAAAAAAATAAGAAGTTAACACGGTGATACCCAAATCCTGCCGGCAACGCCCGGCGCTGGCCGCAGCGGTCAACCAAATTCAGGAAATAATCACAAGATGCTCAAGCAAATCTGATGTCACTTATTCCCAGAGCTCAGCTGCTCTAACAACACTCATGCCTCCCTTTTCCCCAAAGACAACCAAGGAACAACCCTTCCAAGAGGCATTGACTTAAGTGCTGTAAGCCACAACAAAGGGCTGCAGTTCTCAGCACCAGCTCGGGAAGGAGCAAGTGCCAAATAAATCCCAGATTTTACAATCAGCACTAAAATAAAGTGTTATTTATAAAATAAGATATTACAGTTCGTAATGCCATGACCCCTCTGAACTGCGAGCTGGGAACGTTAGGAGGTCTGTATTTACACAGGAACAGATAAAATTAACTGCAGGTGCCTCCCTTCCCATGGACAGTGACTTCCAAAAACAACACGCTTACTACAACGTCAAGGAAACTCTTCCCATTGACATTTCTCAGGACAACGTTACACCTCTTATCTCATCTATCAGTAAGGATAAGAACAAAAAACTGTTTCTCCTCCCAACCCTTCTACAAATTACGTGCTCAGCTGGAGCTACACGGAACAGCTCAGATATTCCAAACCGGGGCCGGGGTTCGGCCGCTTCCCGCCAGGAACAGCTGAAGCCCACGGGGATGCTGGACCTGTGAGGATCAGCAAATGTGAGTTTAGACAAGATAAAAGAGTTTGGAGTCGTGTGCCACCTTGTCCAGCCGTGATAGTGGAGCTCTGTGGAAGAAGTTGTTGAATGGAGATACGGGAAAGGTTGAGCTTGGTTGTTTACAGAGGAAAGGGGCAGATAACAGGAGATCTCTCCAGAAACAGCCTCCTCTGTGCCAACCTTCTGCTGTGTAAACTGAGGGGTAATTCATTATCTTCTGCACTACACCTGCTGGTGGGGCATTTCTCTGCAAATACGTATTTACTCCTGTGTGGATTACACCAAGGAATATGGGAAACGTGCTAAGAGGAGCTCACGCATACGTATACACACATTTTACTTACATAATATATAACATATATGTAAGTCATCTTCATGTGGTGAAGCCTGGAGGAGTCATCAACCTCAACAGATCCATGATGCCTTTGGTCACTCGTTCTTCATCTCCTTGGGAAGTGAGAACCTTTGCAAACGAGCTTCTCCAGCTCCACGCCAAGGCACGAGGCAGGGCCTGTGCCCAGGTGCCCAAAGTCCTGTGTAAATTCAGACCCCACGGATGGAGTTTGACAGCCCAGTGTCATCTCTTATTTTCGGGGACAGGACTTCTTGGGCTACAAACCTCAGCTATGGAAGGCCCTCATCTTCCTGCGCTGAACCTCCAGGATAGGCTTGCATTTTCATGGACATTTTAGGCCTTTTGTTGCTCTCCCGTGAAGGTTTTCACTCCTGCTCTCCTCTGTCACCCCAACTATTTACACAGAGAACCGGATGTTTCCCACCCCAGTATCCCTAATACTGCCCAGACAGAACAAAGATCAAATAAACATTTTCCTTTTGTGCATTTTAAGCAGCAACATTCACACCACGGCTGCAAGCCCCTCGTGAACCCAACTTACAGAGCAAAACACCCCATGTGGAAAAAAATGAATTAATAAAGAAATTAAAACTCAAGACTAGGCCTGTTTTCATCCTCCTGGCACCTTTCAGTCGAGCTGATTCTCCACACGGGTACAAACAACTTGCAGAAATCAAGCAAAGCTGTTGGCCATCGAGCTCAAACTACCAAAACACAGGCTCTGATTTGAAAACACAGCAGCAACTGTTAAAGGTGGGACAAGTGTCACAAAGTGCACACCAGGATAGCGACCAGAAGCTGTAAATACTTTACCCAGTGTCTACAACAGTGCTGTTGTGCCATTCTCTGGCAAGCAGGTCAAGCCTGCTCCTTGTACTTTGTGTTCAAAATTACATGGGAGCTTAGTGTAAGGGATCAGAAATAACCACCCACCTCTGCTTGGCAGCTGGGATTTTTTAATATGCCAGCCCCAAAACTGACACCACATCTTCAGGCAAAATATTGTACTTCATTCTGTACAGCACAAGAGACAATCTGTGATTCAGACCAGGACCAGAATCTTTAACGTTAATTTGGGGCACTTCCCTATAAAGCTTTGATCATAATTTTACTCACAACAATAAGGTTGTTTTTTTGTTGTTATGGTTTGTTAAATTTCAATCTTTATTACAACCCAAGGATCTGGTGTTATCATTCAACAGTTGATGCCACCTGGGAGCTTCATGTTAATATTTAACTATTTATTACTCTCCAACGTACAGCATCTTGTAAACATCCCTGTTCACTTTAACCTCCTCCTGCCAAACCTGCTCACTCACTGCAACCCCAGAATACCCAAATCACAGGAACGTGGTCCAGGCATGTCCTAAAAATAAGTGATGGTCCTTCTGGGTCCCTTCCAGCTCAGGATATTCCATGATCCTATGATTCTAGGAGCTGGTATGTGAGAAACAGAGACAAATGGAGATACACACAAGGACTTGGTGATGGTTTAAGACCAAAGTCCATCTGATTTTTCCAAACACAAGTTATTACTTTTACCTACAAACCCCGTCCTCAAAATGAGGAGCAATGATACAATATCAAGGCGTGAGGCAAAACGTCCAAGCTCTGCTTTCTGCACAGATAAGGGAGGGACAAGATTCCTTTCCTCAAGGCCACGGGGAAGGATGTTGTAGTAAACAAGGCACGAAAGAATGAAAGCCATGCTGACACGTGGGGATATGAGGAAAGATGGAATTTTAGATACGTTACATAAACGTAATCCGGACACAGAAAACAACAAGTCTACACCAAAACAGGCACAGTTTACAGCAAAAACGGAGCTGTCCACAACTGAGAAAGGCAATGGAATGGGCGGAAGTATAAGATTAACCACAAGGAGATTATGCTGATAAGTAATGATCTACACAGAAATGTCAGGCAGAGGTTAAGATTTTAATCTGGGCAGATTTCACGGCGCAGTCATGAGTTGTAAACATCGGTACTGAAACCGAATTTGTGTTTGTGGGTGACGAGACTGAAAACAAACCGAGAGGAAAAAGGAATGGGGCTCACTCCAGATCCCCCTTCCTTACTCCAGATCCCCCTCCCTGCCTCACCTCCCATAGAGGATGAGCAGAGAGGGAAAGGCAAAGCATCACCTGAAGGCCAGTCGTGCAAAGCAAGGTGGATTTTCCCGGGAAGCAGAGCTAACTGGCTCCACCAACCAGATTCATTGATTTTCCTGAAATTACCAGGGTGCACAAACTGTTCAGTGCACAGTCACTTAACAAGCTGCCCGAATCCAGGCTCACCAGGAGCAGGAGCACTGCCACGTCCATCCTCCATGTATTCCCCACATGGATACACGCCGAGCTCCACACTGTACTGTGCCACTTCAGTTTGCCCTGAACATACAGTAATTTCCCCCAAAGCAACAGCTGAACTGTGGAAAGGAGAAACGGATGCAGCCTCTCGTTACCAGTATCAAATCCACCAGTTCTGTGCACCCACATAAAATTCTCTCAACTCCCCGAGTCCTTGTGGCCTCCTCAGCTCCTGCCCACTCCTTTGCACGCCCTCCCCGGTTTGCCCAAAGCTCTACGCACGCTCGCCGCGGTTTATTTCGAGGCGTAAGAATTTCCTTAGCAGGACTGAAATAGATACTGTTTGCCTGCAGAGCCAAGCAATGTGCAATGTATTTTTATTTACTACTCGCCCTCGTCATCCTTGGCATACCAGCAAGGCCCATTTTCAAGTAATTCACTGTATGCGAATGTGTGGCACTGCACAAATTATGCAGCTTGGCTCTTCCCAGATATCCAGATATCCACTGACTTAACAGCTTCTCCTTGCAAACACACTGATCCCTAGAGTTTTTTGTGACTGTGCCACATCCCTCTGCTGCTCTAACCCAGATGCCCAAATGAGAAATGATAAAAATGACCAAAAGTCACACAAACACAACCCTGAAGAAAACCAAACAACTGGAGACGAGTACAAAAAGCATTTAACTACATTGCACAAGCCACCCTTGGAGGCCATTAATTTATTTCTCCTTGTAAATTATGCAAGAGAAAGTTGTAATCTGAAGGTATTTAATGCCAAACTAGTTGTGCCATCTCAACAAGGCCAACGACAGGAGAACTGAATCATCCACAGTTACACTGAACTCAGGGGAGATCTTGGATTCCCAATCCTTCTTCCACAATGCTTGATGGCTCCAACTGTCAGTGGTCAGAATGGTGAAAATTCTGCTTTGTTTCACGCCGTGGCAAGCTCTAAAAATAAAACCGACTGTCACTGAGGTCACAGGGAAGTGCAGGAGTAGCTGAAGTCCCATTATCCATCGGAGAAGCTGTGCTGGGCCATCGGGAGGAACAGGATCTGCTGACATCCCCCACCCCTGCAGGCATGTGCCACGGTGCTAAAAACCTTCACTTTATCAGCACGGGACTCAGATATGGTCTAATCACCAGCTGCCATCAGCATTGTCCACTGCAGAGCAATTAGGACTATTCAGAGCTCTCTAATTGATGCCACAGCCACACACCCGATCCCTCATGGGGCAGTTACTGGGGAAACGTGTGGAAAATTTTTTGCCCTCTGGGGAAAAAAAATGACACAAACCAGCATTATCTAGCAAGAAAAAGAGATGGGACTCTCCTCTACAAGTAACCTGAAGCCTTATCAGTTTCTCCAGGGACAAAAGAGTCTTTTTTCTTCATCAAACTCCAGAGGTTTCAGGTCTCAGCTCGGAGCTGCCAGCACAGGAATCAATCTGCCAATGGAAGGGAGCCCAGGGAGCTTTGGAGATGCCACCCAGTCCATCCACCTGTCTGAGGCCACCTCAAATACTCTACCCACGACATTTCTGACGGTTGTTTGTCTAAACCCCATCCTCAAGTTAAATTCTGCCTCGAGGCACTTCCTGCATTGGCCGGCTGAAGGTTATGGATGTCACAAAGAGGGGGCCAAGCCCTGGCAGTGCCAGGAGGAGACTGGCAGCACCCCAGTGCACAGCCAGCACTCAGCCCTCCGCAGAACACCCAGAGCAAAGCAGAACTCTTGGTTTCAGCTGACTGCTGAGTCCTGCTCAGCCTCCTCCAGCACCAAAACAAGGCGCGGATTTGGACCCGAGCCACTCCAAATCAGGCTCTGGGCGGACAGACGCTTGCCACAGCACGGAGAGTCGCTGGCAAATCTGAGCACCGAGAGACCCGCAGCGTGTTTGAAAAACACAATCTGAAGTTCTTTTTTGTTATCACAGATTAGAGCATGTGGAAAAACAACAGGCTCTTCCCCGCTGCTGCTGAGCAAGAAGCGTCACGCGGCCGCTCCTCCTTCGGCCGCCGGAGCCATGCAAAACACGGCGACGTTTTTCTTATCACACCCGCCGAATTCACACACTGTACAGGCTCAAAGGACAACATTTCGTATTTCCCAGAACAAAAACTGACGCTCGATGCAGATACCCAGCTCGAATGGACTGGTGTTGTGGACTAGAAACTCGATATCCAAGCACTGAGAGAGCGGCCAAACACTACACAAATTATTTAAGCAGCTCTGGAGATAAGGTTGTTGGAGTGTGGAAGAGAAGCCTAAGGAAAATCTACACATGGCATTTCTTTTGCTAATTTAATAATCATGAAGATGCTGATGAGATAACAAGTTGTTTCAGATAAAGCACCAGTTTCTACATAAATTGCTTTTTCCTTAAGTCTCCAGGTAAGACTGTCCCATGTGCTATGCTCCCTCTGCCAGAAACAGAGCATGCAGATTCCCGGAGCCTAAAATCCACGGAATTGAATGAACAGAGAAATAATTTATTGAGCTTTAAAGGCTTCGCTTCAAGTACTGTTTTAAAACAAAAGCCTTATTCCTTTAAGCCCTGTTAAGGCTCCACTGGGCGAGACTTTCAGACAGTCAGACATCACACTGAGGAGCTCCATTTCCTCTCTGGCTTTTGGGAGCTTTTGAGGGGTACTTAGAGGGAGCTCTCAGACTCCTCCATCCCGAGCTGAAGCTGTGTAAACACACCAGTGCGCTCAGCCTGACTTCAGAAAGATGACATTCAGAAAAGACCGAAGACCAGAAAAAAACAATCCCGTTCATTTCATTAAATCACTGCCCTATGTTTGCACTACCCAGAGAATATAATTGGATTGTCTTTGCAGAAAAGACAAGAAGAACATTTGTCTGATACTCAAATTTTAATGAATCTTTTCATTGCTCATGAAGTATTAAAATCCTTGCAGTGCCGTAACGCAACATGGATGTGCTTAACGAAGTTGAAAATGGAAACAGAGAAATGCTTTGTTATCTGTGATGTCTGTGGAATTGCACATGCCTCACTCCTGGGAAACCAACACACAGGGCTGAGGCTTCCTGCATAATTCCTGAGATTTTCTAATCAAGCCCACCTTCAAGTGCAAACATTCTTTATGTACTTTATCTATCATAAAACGCTGCTGATACGACAGAGTTTGTCTGGAGCCTCTGTGTGAGGGATTTCCCGGTGCCCAGGTCAGTGCAATAGCTGGAACTTGACTTTTTTGCTGCAGGTTGCTGAGTGAACTCTCAGTTGCTGCAGGTTATTTCAGAGCACACAGCTCAGAAGCTGACGGCGTCTCACCCACACTATCGGGAGCGACACTGCCGAGCTCAGCAGCTCTGCCACAGACACCCAATAACCCACCCCTGCAACACCCAGTGTCAGGCTTGGGCTCTTCACATCACTGGGGGAAGATCAGCCAGCAGACAGACAGCCCCATTTCGTGCCATCAGAGTGCCACAGGAGAACGTCACATCCCAGCACCCAACTCCTTCCTCTGGGCAGGGAAGGAGCGTCTGCTCCTGCACCTCTGGAACGCTGTGGAGAGCCCAAGCTCCTGCCCTGGGACCCCTGCCCACGGGGTTAGAGCCTTGCACTGCAATAATGCTGAGTGCTCTCAGCATAACTGAAACTCCCACAGCTACAAAACCAGAGAAAAACATCAAAAATTGGGCTGGAAATTACAGCTACACAGCTCCAAACCCTGCCTGCTCCCCTGCCCTATGAACCTTCCCTTCCTCACACCCTACAGTCCAGCAGGCTTTGTTTTGATGAACACACTGGGACCAACCTCCTCCCTCTCTGCCCCAGACAATTCACATTTTAAAAACCACTAAGTGAGGAATCGTGCCCAGGGGTCAGACCAAAGTGAGCCGAGAGGAACACGAGGGAGCAGAAAGGCACAACTGCAGATGTTGCTGCTCAGCTTGCAGGTGTTTTCTCTGATCTCTCACAAACCTGCTCCCTAAGTTGCCTTAACTCTGACTTAAAAACCATCAGTCCTGTGCTGTAAGCTGAGCTCAGGCTCAGCTCATCACATCAGGGCCCTGAAATTCCAGTGTGGCCACACCAGCACCGATCCTGTGGGAGGCCCAAGTGACCAGAGTCTGACGTGTGCAACTCCAGAAGCCTCCAAACTGAAATTAGACTAAAAAGACCTTGCAAGTTACACACTCTTCATCAGACCAATCCTGCTAAATACCTGCCAGCCTTTTCATGCCTATGAATGAGGCATAATTCCTGAGAAGGGTCACAATTCCTGGAAGTTCACCTGCGCAGGACCTGCCAGTGCTTCAGCGACTGCAGCGTGGGAGCTGAGCCCTGCAAAAGCTGAAACTGCCCGAGTTATAATTCCAATGGAGCAGCAGTTCTTGGCATCCTTGGAAAAGGGCACCTCTGACCTGATACACAAGATTAAGACCACATTTCTTTTTCTGGAGTGCACGAAAACCACACACACACCCTGAGTTCTTTAAAAACATGCTGAAGAGAATTAACCCCAACATTCTGCTGAATGCTATTCTAACTGGACTTTCTTTCCAACTCTTTAGTGGGATTTCCTTCAAAACATCTTCCTCCTCAGAGCCTTCATCTCTCCAGGTGCCCAGGAGGCAGGGAAATAAACACAACCTCAAATTAAGGAACTCCTACTGAGGGTACAGAAGCTCCTTGTTAAGTACAGAGCATCCAATTCCAATTGTAAAACCTTCTGGACACGAACAGGTGCCGAGTGTCCTGCCCTGTTTTGTCAGTTTAAACCCAGATTCACAAGGAATCCAGACTCTTCACATGAAACCACTGCAGTACTCAGCCAGCATTGAAGCACTGCACGGAGCCAAAGTTAATTCTCTGTTTGTTTTATGTGTCTCAAGCCCAAAGGAAAGCCAGGCCCACAACGCTGCGGCGACGTCAGCCCGCTGCCCCCCAGCACCCTCACCTAAAAAACTGAGATAAAGACAAAGGCAATGGCTGTGATCCAGTACCTCCCTGCACACTTATGCAATGCCAGACAAAAACCTCGGATCATGGCAGGACCTGGAATAACTACAGGCTCGTCCCAAGCAGGCAATGCCAGCCAGGACCCCCACGACCTCCCCTGACCCAACGTTTTTTCTTTCCCACCCAACCAACAGCCTTAATTAAGCAGCATAAACATCCCAGCAAGTTCATTCACATCCCTCAATGGGAACTTGCAGACAATTATAGGATATAATTGGGAAGCCTAATCATTGAACTTGTACCCAGCTATTGTTACAAGCTGAGAGGAGGGTGAGTGTTGCTTCCTCCATGACACGGCAGGTTATTCCCCAGCTCTGTAATTAATCAAAAGGTCCTGAAATCCTCAACCTTTCAGTCAGAAACAATCTTTGTGCTGGTCACACCTGGGGGGTTTTGACCTTTTTTTGTGTTTTGTTGGGATTTTTTTAAAGCACAGCAATTACTCACAGAGGCGATCCCTGTCAAACCCAATTCCTGACAGGGAAAGATGCTTCGGAGAGCTTTGCCAAGTGACATATTCCAGTTGGTCTGCTCACACACTCTGAATGCACTTCTTTGTACAGGCCCAACAGTTCACAATCCCTTCACAGCCTTGAACAACAAAGATTTCCAGTTCCTTCCCAAATCAAAGACTGTTGTCCCATCACACAGCTTACATTTATTCTGCCCATTTTGCCTAAATCCAGGAAGGGGCATCGGAATTGCACTCAATTTAAAATACTTTTACAATTAATTAAAAGATTTAAAATGCAGAATTTCATTGTCCTGCCTTCATGAAGGAGGTGGAAAGGCAGGAAAACACATGGGATATACAAGCTGGCTAACTCCTTGTCCTTGCTTACGGCACCCAAGCACCCTGAACATCCAGCAGGATTTGCTCTGAATGAAACACATCCCCTCCTCCCTGAACAAACACATCACACCAGGTGAACCATTTCCTGCTCTCCCATTCATACATTCATACCAACACATGTTAACTCTGTCACTCACTATTACTGGGGTTTTTTTTACATTCTCTGACTTCCCCCTTGCACACCCAGACAGCAGCACTTTCCAAAGAATGTGTCTGCCAAGTCTCCTGGTTTTTATCCAGCGAGGGGCAGTGCAGGTCCCCTTGTTTAAGGAAAAAAAGGTAACTTGGAACTGTGGTAGAAGGGGGGAAAGTTCTACCTGAAGCAGCCTTGGAACTCCCAAGGAGCCGAGGTCAGCGCTGAGGATCAAACCAAGGTTTAGGAACATCTGAGTACCTTCAGTGCTGAACCACTGCACTCCTCTCAGCCTCCTCAAGGGCCCAGACACTGCCTCAAATAACAAATGGTTTGGGGAAAGGCTCAGGGTGAAAGAAATAAAATAGCAGCTTGAACTAAACACGTCAGCAGCAAAACACCTCATTCTCCTTTTTAACTCGTCAAAAACCTTTGCCTTGGCAAGATTTTTGTACAGGAATTCAGATCTCTTAACTATGGGGAGGAATTCTCTGTATTTACTGTGTGTTTACATTTCCAAAGATGACGTGGGTCGGACAGTTGCTTGTGAAGTGCTGGTTGGGATTTGGGGCGGAAGAAGAAAATCTTCACTCCCTGACCCTGAATTTAAGCAAAGGTGCAGTGGTGAAGAATCTGAGGAAACGTCAGCTCAGCTGCACGTGTGGGGATTTCTCAGCAAGCTGAGACCCTTTGTATTGAAATCCTACAGCCTTGCATCACCCCACCTCCGTGGAGAAAAGCTGCTCCAGATGCTTCTTTCCCAGTTTTGTTTGGTGTTTCCAAAGCACCATATCCTTAAACAGTCGTTTGTACAGAGGGGTTGTTTCCACCCCTTCTCCCCCAACTCTGGGCTGTATCACAGCCCCAAGCACCATAAATCTCTTAACTACTCCTAATAAGCTCAAGTGAATTAGTTTAGGATGTCTCAGCGTTGGCAAAGTGTCCCAGCTATGGGCCCTCAATAAAGCTGTAGCTTGGCAGGGTCAGCACAGACACCCCAGTGAGATTATCCGGTGTCAGCTTCCATCTGGCATTTGTCAGAGCAAGGGAAAAGAAAAAAAGGCAGCCCTTATCAGATCTCCAAATAAAAGGAGCACTTCCACTTCATGTAGTAGCAACTGGAAAAATTTCCTTTGTGTTTGAAGCTTTAAAAATATCTTGCCCTTGAGGCTGGCTGAGCCTGCTCAGCGCTTCGAGACCCCTTTCCCATACAAAGGTAGTAAAACCAAGCTCATGGTTACAGAAATTCCCAGCACATAAAAATTACAGGAAGCTGTTGCTAAGTAATATTTCTACCTAAGTAAACATCACAAAGCGTTTCCCACACACACCTCTGAACTTTGTTATTCAGACCTGCCTTGAAGATGTTGGGAGCTGCAGAATTTCTGCTGGCACTGGTCTCTCTGAGAGCGCCCGGTGCTGCTTCACAGCAGCTGAGAGACATTTCAGACCCTTAAGGCTGGAAAAGACCTTTAAGACCAAACCTAACCCTCAGCACCACTGGGTTCATCACTGACCCCTGCCCACAAGTGCCACATCCTCACTCCTTTTGAGCACCTCCAGGGATGGTGACTCCAATGCTCCCAACGCTTCACAACCTTTTCCATGAAGAAGTTTTCCCCAATCTCCCACCTAAATCCCCACCCTGGGACAACTTGAGGCCATTTCCTCTCATCCTGTCCCTTGTCCCCTGGGAGAAGAGACCAACCCCCAGCTGGCTGCACCCTCCTGTCATTTTCTGTGACATCTTCCAGCCTTCCCACAGGTGCGCTCCCAATGTTTTGCTCAGGGCTTTGTTGTGCTGCTTGTACTTGGGAACAAAGTGGCTCCTCAGTTCCTTACCTGCCCCTTATCTGTCCCAGAATTGTCCCCAGATAAATCACAGGGAAATTAAAGACAGATCCTGTTGTATCCCTTTGTCTCTAGACGTGTTTCCCAACACAATAGAAAAGAAAAATAATCACAGAATGTCTTGATTTGGAAGGGACCCACAAGGATCATCGAGCCCAGCTCCTGGCTCTGCACAGGACAACCCCCAGAATCACACCCAAAACCATGGAAAAACTTTATTAGTTTCACACAGAACCTTTCTTTAGCAGCTCTTTGCATGTCAATTACTCCAGACTGTCATCCTTTCCATCTGCTGCTCTGTGTCCTCTTCAATGGACCCAAATTGTTTCATATACTTTCCACAAAGTCAGTATTTTGCCACAAATTCTAAATTGCACTAATGGATAAGCAACTATTGGTTTTTTCATAAAAAACAAGATAATAGACAGAAAAAAGGAGCCTACTGACAGACCTGAAATGGCCCACACTCTTAATAACTCAAATTTCCTCGTAGCAAGAAGCCCCAAGATCAAGTAGATAATAGATTCCTACAAAGGTTTCATACAGGGGGAACAGGAGAACTTGAATTCTATCTCATCATCTAAGGAATGAAGCCTGTAGTTCACAGAATTATAGGATTAATCCCAGAATGGTTTGGGTTGGAAGGGACCTCAAAGCCCATCCAGCCCCACCCCTGCCCTGGCAGGGACACCTCCCACTGTCCCAGGCTGCTCCAAGCCCCGGCCAGCCTGGCCTTGGGCACTGCCAGGGATCCAGGGGCAGCCACAGCTGCTCTGGGCACCCCGTGCCAGGGCCTCCCCACCCTCTGAGTAGAGAATTTCTCCCTAACATCTGGCCTAAATATTTCCTCTTTTAGTTTAAACCCATTCCCCCTTTTCCTATCACTGTTTAGCCCCGTAAAAACTATTTCAGATATCCATCCTTATATTCCAGGAATGTGGCCCTTCAGTGTTCACCAAGGGACTGCCTGACACTGCAGATAATTCTGCTGGTAACTTTTATTTGGCCATTCCACTTTTCCTTCCTATTGCCTTACTCCACTCCCTCATGACCCCACGTGCAACAAAAGGCTGAACCCGCCTTTATAATTAGACTGTCAAACCCATCAGACTGCTCCAAGTTCTGCATGGACAGAGCAGCCTGACTGCAGGGAGAGCTGGCAGGAAATCCTATTTCAGAGGGAATTGTTCCTTCCGCAAGAGCAGTGACAGACATATAGGGGGAAGAAAAAAAAAAGTGGAAAAAATGCGAAATATGAAGATCATGTTTGGCAGATCCAGACCGAGGTCTAGGACGTGGCATTTCCAGCGTTTTTGTTGTCTGCATTCTTCAGCAAAGACGCTCTCTGCAGTGCAGGACCAAGAAGTACATTTTGATGGCAATAAAATAATTGTGTATGTGAAAAAAAAAACCTGTTAAAAATGTCAGTGCGGAGGTACAAAACCCCCAGAACAGCAACAGCACTTGGCTGCCATAAACAGCATCAGGCTAGACCCAAATTCCAAACAGACTACACATTTCCCTCCCTGCCTACCCAAAATATAACATGAGTTGGCCTTAACTGAACCGACTTGGTTTTCACACCAACATGAGTGATTTAAGGGGAAAAAAAGAGAAAACTCTGAGGAAGCAGATCCCGACGGATCTCAATCCATGGTGCATCCACCTACACACCCCTGCACTCAGACACAGAGCCCTCAGAACTGCAACTGGTTTTTCCAAGGGTGCAGCTGCCCACAAATGATTGCAGTTCCTCCCCACTGGTTTCATCCCCAACCTTTGCTCCAACGTCTGTAAGAAGATCCTTTGCTTTGTTGTCCTGAACACGTTATCACCAACTGGGAAAAAAATAATAATTCCGGGCTGGAATTGTAGCTCCAGGGATGATTCAGAGGCTTGGATGTGTGCCTTGGAGATAATTCCATGCTATAAGTGAAAAGTTAGTTTTGGAGTCAACTGGGATATTTGCGCTGATTAAATAAAGGGATAATTAAATAAAAGAGGGATAACATGAAGCAACCACGGAGAGCTGGCAGGGGAAGGGCAGGGAACGGTGTGGAGGAGATGGGGGACACCAGGACCCCACTCCAGCCCCAACTTTGCCACTTCCCACACACACACGAGACCTTCCAGAGAATCACAGAACCCTTAAGGCTGGAAAAGACCTTTAAGACCAAACCTAACCCTCAGCACCACTGGGTTCATCACTGACCCCTGTCCACAAGTGCCACATCCTCACTCCTTTTGAGCACCTCCAGGGATGGTGACTCCAATGCTCCCAACGCTTCACAACCTTTTCCATGAAGAAGTTTTCCCCAATCTCCCACCTAAATCCCCACCCTGGGACAACTTGGGGCCATCTCCTCCCATCCTGTCCCTTGTCCCCTGGGAGAAGAGACCAACCCCCAGCTGGCTGCACCCTCCTGTCATTTTCTGTGACATCTTCCAGCCTTCCCACAGGTGCTCTCCCAAATTTCTTGTCCATCCCCTTAATATTTTCCAGCAAGACTCCAAGCTTAGCAGGCTGGAAAAGCCGGTCAGCTTGGGACTTGGCTCTGTCAATTGACACCCACTCTGTAAAATGAAAACAATCAATATTTACATATCCTTTAAGGGTTTTTCCCAGTCTCAGGGCAGCAGCTTAGACAGCAACAACTTCCCATCCAGAGATGAAAAAAGGAAAAAGAAAACAAAAAAAGGAACCAGGAGATTCTACACCGAGTTTCATTAAACAAACCAGGGGTACAAATAACCTGGGTGAAAAACTCCACAGCAAACCCAACTTCCCCGTGAAAATGATACCGAAAACTGCTACATTTCGTTCTGGTCAGAAGATAAAGAGAAAAAATAAAAGAGAATACACTTAAAACCAGAGAGCCAGGAGACTTCAGCACTGCATTAGCTGCTGAAGATTCCCAGATAAGCTGCAGAAACGCAGAGGGCAAGATTTCATGCCATTAATACCCCGGGTGCTGGGAGCTGCTGCGAGGCTCTTCAGGCTAAGGAAAGCCAAAATACAATTCACACAAGCTTTTAATAATCTTGACAAAACAATTACACATGCTAAGGATACATTAGGGCTGGCACGAGAACAGAGGAGGCAGCGATTGCACCGGCAGGTTCGCTAAATAAATGTCACTTAATCTCCACCATCGGCGTGTGCTCAGAGTCTAAAGGCTACTCACAAACAGACAAAAAGGTCTAAAAGACCTCTCAGGCTGTCAAAACAACTGCAGAAGCACAGGGCCAGGTGTCACAAGGCACGGGATCACACAGATCCCAGCTTGTGCAAAACAGCTGCTACCAAAAAATTAAAGTCCAAATCCCAACGTTCAAAACAAAGATAAGCTCGGCTTGTGAAGTGGTTTGGGAAGTGCATTCCAGTCACTGCCCAAATATGCAGGAGCACTGCTTCCCCACTGCTCCTTCTGCAGGGGACACCAGAGGGGTCCTTCTTCTGGAAAACCAGACGGGAGCATCTCTGTATAGTGACTTTTGAAACCATTTTCTGATTGAAATCTCAATTTCTGGGTCCAACAGATGTGGTGACTGAGCTGAGGGAGGTACTGGACAGGTGTCCTCCAACAAACTCCTGCACCACAGGCTCAGGAGCTGAGATTTCTGTCCCAGTGGTAAAATACAACCATTAAAATACGACATTTCTCCAGGTTTCATGGGAACAGGCAGTTGTCTAAAGGAGAGGAACCATCCATTCCAGTCTGCTGCAGCACAGCCCCAGAAAATTCACAGGAATGAGGGGCATTATGGTCTAGGCACTAAAAAAGTGCAGTTAAAGCAGACCTTTAACCTTATGAAATAGCAGAAAACACAGCACATGAAATGCATAAGAAACCAGGTTTCAGGGCTGATGTAACTGCATACCTGAAAGTTTATAAATAAAATGCTTTACAATCTTATTTTTCATTTAAAAAAAGGAACACACGTACACGCTTGCATCTTCTTGCTCATGCCCTGTTATTCTGGCCACAGAAAATAACCACTTGCTTTAAAAGGAAGCTGGACAGTTTTGGGGTGAGGAGTAGCAGAGGGAAAACCACATTAATTGCATTAGTTTGTGCATACTGGTAGGAATTCCTCCTCAAATTTGGCACTTAGCACTCAGAGCTGCCCTTTAAAGCTTGGCAAGAAATTCTCTCCAGCCCACAAGTTTCCTAATTTCGTCTCAGGACACACTGGTTCGTTTGGATGCACGACCTCCAGAAAGGCAGACAACCCTGAATGTGTCACTCTCACCTCAATTCACTTTGCTCCCCCTGTCAAGTCAGATTTAACATAAATCAAAGCAAATATATAATTAAAGCTAAGCTTAAGGTCAGGTCCAAGTTTGGAAAAAACAAATCTGTATAAAATTAAAAGGAACTTTAATACATTTGAGGACTGGGGTGGCAACAGCAGTGAGCTTTTTGAACACAGCTTCTCCCCTGAACCAAAGCCCTATTATTTCACCCTCTAACCCCACCCAGGTCCTCTCTCCTCCTTCTCCCTCCCCCTTCAGGTCTGACTTGGCTTCGAGCTGCTTCTATGAGCAAACACTGCTCACTCATCCTCAGATCTTACACCTTTTTATGGCAGGAAGGTTTTGGTAAAAAATGGAATTGCACCTTTCCAGAATGGGGTTAATTCCATGGAGACTTTTCCCCACTGTTGTGCTTCCACCTGCTGCACCCTTCCAGTCAGTCTGGGCTACCCAAACCCTAACAAAGATACTCAGAGTACCAGCTATTGTACAAGGGACTCAAAGTCCATTAAAAGGTGATCCCTGGACAGTTCCTGACTCTCCAGAGGAAGCAAACACAGAATTCTGGACACCTTATAAGCACAGGTGAAAGCACTGCCCACACAACCCCATCCCAAAGATTTTCTCTTTGTCTTCTGATGTCAATATTGAGCCCTGATTTAGGAATCTGTGCTTACAGGCAGCAATCAATAGGCACCTGTCAGCCCTCCAAGAACCCCAGAATGGTTTGGGTCAGAAGGGACCTTAAAGCCCATCCAGCCCCACCCCTGCCATGGCAGGGACACCTTCCACTGTCCCAGGCTGCTCCCAGCCCCATCCAGCCTGGCCTTGGGCACTGCCAGGGATCCAGGGGCAGCCACAGCTGCTCTGGGCACCCCGTGCCAGGGCCTCACAGGTCCTGACAGGTCAGAACTTGACAGCAAAGCCCCAGCTGAGACCCCTCACGGTGCACTCACCTCTCTGGCAGCGATCGTGCGTCCAGCAGCGCTCGATGAAAATCCCGTTGATCACCGTCGGGGGACAGTTGCTCTTCCCTTTCACAGTGCCCGGGCACACATCTCCACACTCTTCTTTGTCATCCTTGTTGGCCACGATGTAATTGTCTTCTACAGAATCCAAAATCCTGGACCAGTCGATGGTGGACAGGTAGCAGAGCTCGTTGTTCTTCTCGATGCGCACGGCGCCCCGGGTGATGTTCATCAGGTTGTAGAGGCCGATCTCCTTCAGGTGAACCATCTCAAAGATCACCAGGGCGTAGTTGAAGAACAGGCGAGTCCCTCGGATCACAGTGAGGTTGGGGAAGAGGCCCTTCAGGCTCTCCAGGCCGTACACACGGAACAGCAGCAGGTAGTCTGTGATCATGGTCAGCTTGGGGAAGCTGAGCTCGCGGAAATCTTCGGGCTTGGTTTTGAACATCAGCAAGATCTGCAAGTGGCCCTCGATCACGGTGCAGTTCTCCAGCATGTTCAGCCGGGTCAGGTTGTTGCGGATGTCCATGCTCCTGCAAACTGGGAGGCAGAGGACAATTTATTTATTTAACAAAAGGTTAATTGTTGTGGTTTTCCAAACGCTCGGTTTTGTCCAGCGGCACCGAGCTCCGCTCGGGACACGTGGCCCTCTCAGCAAAGCAGGCTTCAAGTGTTAAGAAATACGCTGTGGGGAACATTCCCTGGTATATGGTTACAAAACAAGAGTATTTCATCATTTTTTCTGCCATCTTGAGTCCCTGCCTCTTGCCTCTATCACGACTGCAGTGGTAACACCAGTTCTGGGACATCCCTTGGCGCTCACAAAGGGAAGAGATGTCTGGGCTGTTTTCTTTAGGTAGCTGCCAGCAACACACCTACCTCGTCTCAGATTGTGCAATTAATGCCAGGGGATTAGAGGGAGTCATTTAGGATGGTTGCAGGGAGGGGAAGATAGGAAAAGAATAATGGCCAGAGATGGTGGTGCTT
Organism: Machaerirhynchus nigripectus; assembly: GCA_013397975.1. Taxonomy (NCBI): domain Eukaryota; kingdom Metazoa; phylum Chordata; class Aves; order Passeriformes; family Dicruridae; genus Machaerirhynchus; species Machaerirhynchus nigripectus. The sequence continues at coordinate 235,301 of VZRQ01000013.1, read as the reverse complement.
GGGAAGAGAGCAGCAAACCCTGGAAACGCACAGGAGCACAGCCCACGCTCCTGCCCAGACTCTGCTGACAGCAGTCATTTACCACATTAGTAATTTTTGCCCTGAGCATTCTTTTCAGATGAGGTGTTGGGGCTTTTTTTGTTACTATTTTCTCAAGTGTGCAAATCTCCCTGTCTTGACTTTCGGGGCAGTTTATTTCACAGAACCAGTAACCAAAGAACTGGCAACGTGAACAAATACACGGAGCATAAATTAGAAGGTAAAGTGAATAATAGGAATCCAGGCACCAGCAAAAGCTAAAAGTTTGAATAGGGAAATATTTTTCCAACCCTAGGCACAGGTAAGAAATCAAGAAGGAAATCTGGAGCCCCACACCTGCACAGCACAACAGAACTCCCTGTGACAACCCTTTTGAAAGCAACTTCATAGAAACATCAGCCAGACCTTAATGTTCAAATCCAGGTGGATTCTTTATGAATTTTTCCTTTTTGAAGACTGCATCCACTCAAAGGATTTCCCTTTTGTCTACAGCTGGGCCAGTGTCTTCCCTCCCCACTTAAGAACAAAAACCACGGGCTCTTTCCTCTTTTTGTCACTCTATGTAAAGTTCACCAACTATAAAACCACCACATCACAGCTCCAAGGGATCACCCAGCCTTAAAAAACTGACACAAATATTTCATAGTTAGAATTGTCTGACTCCTCATGGTTTAACACAGACCACTGCTGTAGGGGTTAAAACCAAATTCTATGCAAACATCTTCATGATTATTCAAAAATTTGCTCTGCTGATTGCAAGAAAAAAAAAAAATTGGCAATACTAACACGGGATTTGAAGCAATGCTATTGCCCAATGGGATTTTCTGGCACTATATCCAAGTTGTTTCATAAATTGCTCTCTGGAAGAAAAAAGCCAATGCACACGGTGCCTCAGGGATTAAGGATGTACTTGGAAAAAGTGGGAAAAGGAACCTGATGACCGGCCAGCAGCAACCCCTCTGCCCCAAACCGTGCTGCTGCACAGCCCAGCCCGGGCCAAAGGAACTGGGAGAGCAACAGATCCCGCCTAAATACTCTGAATACTTATTTGCAATAAATAACATTGGTATTTCCCAGGATGCAAGTGCGTGGCAGGTCAGGACAGTGGTTTCTCCACGAAAGGAGAAGAAACAGAAGGACATGTAAGAAACTGGAAGACTGAATTCAATGTACAAGTCAGCAGTGCAGCTAAAATTACCTGATAAATTCAAAATCCAGCATCTCAGTTCTTATTTATTCTTGGTTCTCATTATTGTGGGGCACACAGGCAGTGCTGGGGTGGTACCCACCACCAGCTGCTGTACCACAGGATAAAGTACTGCCTGTTGGAATGGACAGCTGACCTTAAGGAAAAGGAAAGGTCAAAAAATACAGCCCAGGAATTACTTGTGGGAGTCAGAGCTCCGGGCTATTGCTGTGGCTGAAGGCCACGAGATGCATGAATACCCCGAGCACAACTGCCTCTGTCCCTCATCATTTTGGGCAGAGTGAGGTGAGTCAGCAGGGGCTGGACACAAGCCCTTCACCCACACTGTCCCTGCCCAGCTCCACGGACAGAGCACCTTGAGCACGGGTGGAAAGATGTGCAGCCAGGTACAGCCAGGACGGAGCCCTCTGAGGGCTGTGGCTGCATTTCAGGCTGAGGAAATGTTCTTTTTGTGCAGGAGCAGAGCTAAGGAGCTTGGTCTGGAGGAGCTCCCCTGGGTGAGCAGCAGCTGCATCACACCAGAGTCCGAGGGTGGCTGCCCAGCACTCTGGCAATTCATGGTCCTGTTTGGCAGAGGAACAGACCCACAGCCAGCAAGGATTCAGAGAGGATGATCTGAATCCCAGAATGGGTTGGGTTGGGAGGGACCTTAAAGACCATCCAGTGCCACCCCTGCCATGGCAGGGACACCTTCCACTGTCCCAGGCTGCTCCAAGCCCCATCCAGCCTGGCCTTGGGCACTGCCAGGGATCCAGGGGCAGCCACAGCTGCTCTGGGCACCCTGTGCCAGGGCCTCCCCACCCTCCCAGGGAACAATTCCTGCCCAATATCCCATCCAGCCCTGCCCTCTGGCAGTGGAAACCATTCCCTGTGTCCAGGCACTCCTGGTCTCTGCAGCCCTGGAGTTCACAGCTCTCACCCCTTTCCTTAAACACCCAAAACCAATTAAATCACTCTGCTCCTGAACCTTTCAGGCTTCTGGAGATCACCACTGACACGAGCCATGCTGCTCCTGGTCCAAACAGCCCAAAAGCTGCTCAAAGATCTTCCAACCTCCACAAAAAATGCAGCCATCTAAACACCCCTGCAGGGTACAAACCTCCCTCACTTCCAGCTCTCCCCATCCTGACACAGATTCCCCACTGGAGGCTGCAGAAAAGGTGACCAAAGGCTAACAACTCCAAATATTTTGAAAAGATGTGTTAAGGAACAAAGGGTAGCTGAAGGTGAATCTAAAAAGAGATGAGTGAAGCTTTTGAAGAGTTAAAAATATAAATCTACCAGAGCTGGAAGTACAACACCCGTGGTCCATCAGCTACTTTTTCCCACATTTAGAGAAAAATCACACTTAAATATTTTTCAGGTTCTACTTTAAATTAGTTTTAAGTGATAAATGGAATCTAAGCTCCTTCTTTTTAACACCTCAAGGATCAAAGGGAATAATAAGGAATTAAGAACATCTGAAACGAAATCTGCTTTTTAGTTGAAGGTTTCTCCATCTTTTCATGCCTTTGAATTTTCAGCAGTTTATATCTCCTGTGCATGCAGTAGCAGCTTAAGTCACCCCATAAATTTATTGTTACCAAGACAACAAGAAGCAGTTTTAAGCAAAGTAATAAGTGTTTTTCCACAGCTTCTCTCCATAGTATTTCTTCTGCAGGGACAGGGGAATTAATCAACCATTCAGGAGGAAGGCAAGGCAGGTTTGATCCCAGAAGGAGGAGAGCAGAATTGAGCCATCAATTATAGCACAGACAACCTGGTTTCAAAAAACACATAAATCAGCTTTCAGGGAAATAAAACAATCACAAATTGATTCTCCAGTAGTAGGCCCAAAGCTGCTCCTGTGCAAACTACTGGCAAAACCTCCACTACACATAAATTCCTAAATTTCAGCAGAAACAGCAGCACGGCTCTGAGCTGCCAGAGGAAGCACTGCTCCATCCCTGCTACCAAGCTACTCACTCAAAAAACTACTAAATCATCCTAGACTTGTTCCCCATCAGCCCCCCCAGAAAACCAAGCTGAAGCCATGCTTTTTAAAAAACAAACAAACAAACAAATCCCAAGATGCCAAAGCCTCTTGGACAAACTGGTTTGGTAACAACCTTCAAGTCCTGAATGAAGAAACCAGATCTGATGTCAGGGGTTAAGTTTTCAAGATAGAGTCTGGAACCAGGGGAACAGCTGGAACTTAAACCTTGTTTATAGTAAACCATGTGGATACCAACCCTTAATGATTCACTGCTCCAGAGCTCTGGCCTTTAACAATCAAGACCAGCGTAATCTGGCACAGAAGGATCACAAACCACTTGAGGTAACTATTAGTTAATTCTGCTTTTTTTGTAGTGTTTGCTGCCTACTGAATAAACAAACTATTGCAGAAAAATTACACTTGCTTGGGATGGGGTCAAAAGCGTTGCAGTTCTACACAAGGCTGATTTTTACAATTGGCTTTAGGAAACTGGGAAAAGGACTTTTAGGTGTTTCTCGGGATAACTGCTGAGAGAGGAAAACATCCTGGAGATGGGTCAGTGGGAAGGACTGTGCGACAGCTCCCAGCCTGCTGCAGCTATTGTTTAATAAACATAAAAACCATTTAATTGTGAAATACGGATTTTTAAGCTTCAGTTCTGCACCTCAGATACCTCAATCTGAGCAAACTGGATACGGACTCCTAAGTGAGCCCCTGTGAACCCCCAGCCCCTGAGGGAGCATCTCAGGTGCCCGTTACCTCTCACTGCTCACCTCGGTGCCGCTGAACCGAGGGCAAACCCCTCCCGGCCTGGCCTTTAAAGCCTGGTTTGGGCTGTGTTCATGCTCCCCTCGTTTGATTCACAACATGAGCACCAAACTCGACTCATCCTGCCCCGCTGCCACGCAGAGGTAACCAGTGCTCCCAGGATCCAGGAGCCCCGGGATCACCCGGGGTAACAGCCGGGGTGGGCACCGGTGCTGGCACACCCGGAGACCCTCCCTGCTCCAAAGGCAGCAGGAGCAGCTTCTACACCTTGCCCGTATCAACACCATTCATATTCCACAAGGAGGTCACCCCAAACCTGACCTCCAGAAAGCTCTGGGGTTTTACACCGGTCACAGACCGCCACTGTGCTGCCTCTCCCCAGAAAAGGGACAGGACACGCTGGGGCCTGGGTTTGGTACAGCCCTGCCCTTCTGCACTCACTTTTCCTACTTTATTCTCCCAGGAGCAAAATTTCATTCTAGACCGAGTCTCTCAACATCAAAAATTAACACAGGCTTGAGATGGGACAAGGGAACAGATTCTTAATGAGTTTACGAGCACAAAATTATCTATATCAGCCAGATATAACACTAACTAAGAAGCAACCTATTTTATAAGTGTGTTACTACAGCAATACACAGTGAAACTTGTCCCACATGACAATTTAGGGAGAGATCTCTCAGCCACATTCCCAACTCCCACATCAGCAGCAGGCAATGGAGCACATGTGCAAGCTCCCAAATTTAGGGGAAGAGTACAGAAGAGGAGGAAACATCCTTTAAACTCCAGTGACTGCTTTGATCAGTTTTCTATTAACCAGGGAAAGGAGCCCAAAGTAAGCTGCTCCATTAGCAGATGCCTAAAACTAGGTGAGGTAAATCCCACCCAAATACCAGAGCTAATGAACTGACAGGCATGAGTCATGTGCGAGATTTATTTCAAGAAGTTGCATTATGTTTACACGGTGATTAAAAAAAAAATACACAAACCTGTCTTTCTTCCCAAAACAAGATATATGGATCTTCATTTTATGCACAGGTCAGGCCTTCTTTCCTTAACCCTTGCTTCTACTCCTGTCAGCAATTTCTGAACTCACCAACTACCTTTAGCCACATGTAAGAGAGGAAGAGTGCTCTCACATGAAGTATTCCTGAAATATTTAGGAAAACGCGATGGATTGAGGAGGAAAAACTCATAATCTGGATGTAAATGTGAACTTTACCACCCACCCCATTTGCCTCCTGAACCACCTACACCTACCTGCTGCTAGCCCCCAGCTCTCCCCAGTGCTGCCTAAAGGCACCGAAGCAGGAGGAAAACCACGGATGGGGGGAATATTGTCACGGGAGAGCAGCGTTACCTCGGGGCCTGTCTGCGGGAACACGGGGCACAGGTCTCCGAGAAAGCTGCCTCCATCAGCCCCGTTGCTCAGGGAACAACTTGTTTGCTTATGCAACTCTCGTACGTGCGTTGCTCCCCCCCGAGCCCGGCCGGTGCCGGCCCCGCGCTGTTTTCCATCCCCACCGCGCTGCTCCCTGACCTCACCCAGAAAACAGAATCAGACACCCCGGCAGCTGAAAACCTTTCAAATGAGGGACCTGATGGTCCGAATTGCCTGTGAAATACTTCATAAAGTATTTGCGCCGTAAAAATTACACGGAAATGTTCCAGCCCAGGCTTTGCTTTGCTGTCCTGTGCCCCTGTTCCTCCATCCACAAACTCAAGAGTACATTTTCCTACCACGCTGTAACACAGCGAAGATTAGGGAGGTGAGGACATAAATACGCTTGAACCCCAAAAAGCAAATCTGATTTAAATAAATAACCAAATCACAGGCTTCCCTGCAGCAGTAATAATAGTGTTTTCAAATTAGGAACTGCCGGACTCCAGTGGCACACGTATTTATTTATTATTAGTGCTATATGTCAACTGCCTTTTCCATCTCCGCTGGAGGAGGGCAGGTTTGCCCACAGCAGCTGGGACTGACCCTCCCAAGGTAACCCAGTGTCACCAGCCTCTTGCAAGGTTTCAAACCTCAGAACATGCATGAGGGAAGAAACTGGGTTATTTTTGAAATATGTGACTTATCCTATTGCTGGAAAAAGAGGCTGTCTTACAGGAACATCCTGCTTTATTCCCCAAATCCCACACATATCCCAATAATGTCCATCACTGTATTGTCTATACTTGAACTGATTCTCCTGCTCTTGCTTCTTCGGATGGGAAAGCCAACGGGCAGATTGTCTGTGTGAGACACGATCCACAGATCTAGTTAGCTGTCTTTAAATAAATATTTTCCTTTTGTCAAAAAAAATTTGTAAGAATCGCCCAAAATCAAAGAACCTCTCATTAAAAGGATTTCCTGAGCAAGTTTATTTAACGTAACCCATCAAAACAGCTCGTAAGGCTTAACCTCAAGCCAGCCGTGGGTTTAACAAGCTTGTGACCTCCAACACAACATCTTTATACCCCTGTCTTGTATTTTACAAGCCCCTGTGTACACACAGAGCCTCCCCCGGGAGCTCTCCCATCTTAATACCTGTGGATTTGGCACGCTACCTAAAAGTGGTTAAAGACAAAACCTCCGTGTCTGGCCACACTAAACCCTCCTGAAACCGGAGCCGGTTCTGAGGCAGCCGAGGAGCGGCGAGGGCAGAGGGCTGGGGAGGGCACCGGGGAGGGGATCAGAGAAGGGACCTGGGAAAGGGACACGGGAAGGGGACCTGGGAACGGGACACGGGAAAGAATCGGGGAAGGGACCGGGGAGTGGATCGGGGGAGGGGACCCAGGGAAGGGGCCAGAGAGGGGTCCGAGAAGGAGACCGGGGAGGGGACCGAGGAAGAGACCCTGAGAAGGCCCGGGGAGCGCACTGGGCAGGGGAGCCGGGGTGGAACCGGGACGCGGGAAGGGTCCGTGGGAGGACCCGGGGAGGGGGAGCGGAGAGG
>VZRQ01000013.1:173574-227838 GCA_013397975.1 Machaerirhynchus nigripectus | reverse complement strand
CCCCGGCCAGTAAACAAGGGGCTGCCCCTGTCAGCTGGGAGCCGAGCGGGGCGGCCGCAAGAGGCGGCGCGGAGCGCGGGCACGGGACGGGACGGGCCGGGGGAGGAGCGGCGGCGGCGGCGGCATCCATCCACCCATCATCCGTCCTTCCATCCGACCACCCGTCTGTCCCTCCGTCCTTCTGTCCGTGCGTCCGTCCCCCCACCCATCCAGGCCGCCTGTGAGCCCTGCTGGCGCTGCCCAAGGAGCCGCTGTGGCCTCGGTAGCGTTCGGCGAGTAAAAACGCAGGAGTTCAGCAGCCTCAGCTCGCCGTGGGTTCGAATGGAAAGAGAGTTGGGTTAGGTTAGAGAATAGGGAAAAGATTTTTACTGGGAGGGTGGGGAGGCCCTGGCACAGGGTGCCCAGAGCAGCTGTGGCTGCCCCTGGATCCCTGGCAGTGCCCAAGGCCAGGCTGGCTGGGGCTTGGAGCAGCCTGGGACAGTGGAAGGTGTCCCTGCCATGCAGGGGTGGAACGAGATGGTCCTCAAGGGTCCCTTCCAACCCAAACCATTCTGGGATTCTGTCCCACTGTCCCCGGTGCTGACAGCCCAGGCTGAGAGCGGGGCTGCTGCCCTGCCTGTGCCCGTGTCCCTCCTCCTCCTCCTCTCCGAAAGGATGAATTGCCCCAGAGCTGAACAGAGCTTGGGATGAGGATATTGTCTACCACTGCCACTGCTTTCAGTATCACAGAACCCAAGGAGCCATTGTAGATTTCTGGTTCTTTTTCCAGTGGGATTCACCATTTGGTGCCTTTTTTAATCATCTCTGCGCTGCACTCGCACTAAGCCATGACAGTACGTTTCCTGGCAACTTCCAGTAATTTTATCTGGCTTTTGCTTTCAGCCATTTCTGTGAGACAAATGAGATATAAACTGCTGGAATAAAGCCTTTTTTAATTCAAAAATGCTTGCCAAATAGACATTCTTTAAAATTTTTATCCCACCATCTTTAGCTTACAACAGTTCCCTCACTTGTGCATGACATTAAGGGCCCCTGGGCAGGCCAGTGGGGACCAGCAGGTCACTGTGCCTCAGTCCTTTGTCTGGACACTGAATTGCACTATGAGTTTACCTGATTTAAAATACTTTGCGCTGCTTTTCCAGGTAAAGAATCACTGCAGCTGTCCCAGGGACATGACAGTGTCAGTGAGGGGAGGACTGGTCAGTGAAATCACAGCTCTGTTGGTGTGATTCACTCCCTGCCATTGTTTGAGGTTTCCCTGTTGGACGGGGTAAGGCTGGCGGCCTGATTCGACCAGCATAAGCAGGATTAGCTGGGATGGTACCTGTGCAGCAATAACTACATCTTGGCATTTGCAGACTATTTAAATGCTGAGATGAAAGGCTCTGCTTAAGTGGGAATGCTTTCTCTGTCATCAGCACAGCAGATGTGTGTCTGCACAGCACAGGAGCTGTTGATTCAGCCCATGGGTGTCTCAGAACCACCATCATGGGAAGGAATTTCCCTCATTTCTGTCCTTTTTTCCCAAATCCACACCACTGCCCTCGAGCTGACAAGTGCAGAGAGACTCGGAACCCCACTCATTCCAGAATACTTCAGGAAGTAAGGGCAGTTAAGGAATGGAAATAAACAACAAAAGTATGCGTTCTCTGCTTGCAAATTAACCTGCTTTATGACTGTAGACTCTGCATAAAACAGACAGAGCCAAACATCACCTGGGCAGCTCGGGCTATGTGGAATTTACACTGTGACTGTAACAGCAACCTGCTCTTGCTTACTCACTTATGTTCTCATTGCCTTTCATGTAATAATGATATCAGCTTACACATTGGCACATGAGGATTAAAGGCTACAGATTTATTATCTTTCCTTAAAATACTATTTTTAGTTTCTAATTACTGATTAGGAACATCAGGGTGCAACCTTTCCAGCATCTTTCCCATACATTCACTGCTACATATTCATCATGCTACAGTGCACTTGGTTTGCAATCAGATAAACCAACAGGAGCAATGTGGGCGCTAAGAAACTAAGCCAACACCTGCTTACTCTTTCTTTTTTTTTTCCCTAATAGCTGCAATGCAGGCTCTTCTCTAATTCCTGATTGAAGAAGCTACTAAAATCACCAGTTTGATGTATTAAATATTGGCAACGGTCACGTTTATTTCTCTCCTCTACAGATATTTTATGGCTTAGTGAAAATAACTTGGAAATAAGCAGGGGTAAGTGTCTGCTATGAACTGTGACAATCACAGACCATGGGGGTTCAGATCTGAATCCTCCTAAGAAAATTAGTAGAGAGAGACTTGCAATAGAGTGTATCCATCTATTTGACCCTACAAAGACTTATTTATTTTGGTTTGATCCATTCCTTACTTAAATCATGGAATGATTTGGGTTGGAAGGGGCCTTAGAGACCACCCTATTCCACCCCCTGCCATGGGCAGGGACACCTTCCACTGTCCCAGGGTGCTCCAAGCCCCAGTGTCCAGCCTGGCCTTGGGCACTGCCAGGGATCCAGGGGCAGCCACAGCTGCTCTGGGCACCCTGTGCCAGGGCCTCCCCGCCCTCCCAGGGAGGAATTCCTTCCTGATATCCCATCCAGCCCTGCCCTCTGGCAATGGGAAGCCATTCCCTGTGTCCTGTCACTCCTTGTCCCAAGTCCTACCACTCTGTCCTGCAGATGCCTCCACATCAAACCAACCTAAGTGTGCCAGGTTCCCAACAGATCCCTCCTCCAGATCGGTGCTGCTCGGAACTGAAGTGCTTGGAAGCCCATCCCTGGAGCAGGAACCACATTTGCACAGACAGGGAGGAACAATGACCTTGTGCAGCAGCTTGAATGTTGCAGCAGTGAGATCCTTGTGCTGACACGAGCGCACACAGAGAGAGAGCCCGGCTCAGCTCCCAGCCACCACCACATGGAGCTTGCTGAAAGATTCACACCTTGAAACCCAACTATATCTTCCTCTCTATACACTGGAACACATGGGTGGGTGTCTTTAGCCATACAAATTAAAGTTCCTTGCTAATTAACCAGCCTGGGAGTAGTCAAGGAACATAAACTTTGTGCCCGAAAGGAGCTTTGGAGCAGTTGACTCACCAAGAAGGTTCATTGGTACCATTTCTGTTTTAAGAACTAAACTGCTTGAAAACCAGTTCAGGAGCCAAAGCCACACAGCAGCCTGCAGGCCGAGCTGAGGTCAGAATTCCCACTTTCTACTCCACCAGTTCACTGTGGCCTTCTCTTAACAGCACGTTGCAACTGCCTGGGTGAAGAGTTACCCCATGGCTCGGGTTGCTCTGTTTTTATTGATTTGCCAGGCACTCTTTCCTGCACACACATTTCTCACCAGGCAATTCGCACGTTATGCAGCCTCCTGCCCTTTGAAGATGCAGCAGAGCTGCTGTTGAAGCCAACAACAGCCAAGTCTCTGCATCACTGGCAGGATGTGGCTGCGAAGGTTTACGGGATTGACTTCTCAGTGACTAAACCTAAAGCTGAGAATACAGGAGAGCTGACCTTGGAAAATTATCTCATCCTGTTTAGAGTCACACAGAACCATCTGCCAAATCTCTTGATATAAAATATTTCACGTCACGGATTGACAGAGTTCCTTTCTTACCCTTCCTTCCGTCCACACCAAATCCGATAAGTGACTTTTCTCAGTGAGAAGCCTCAGAGGATGGAGATCCGGTCACTTTATGTGCTAAGGACAGAAGTCTCAGCTTTTTACTGTTGAAACAGGAAACACTGTCAGATCCTTCTGGAGAATTCTATTGTTACATGAGCAAATACAAATTTTGGCCAGGGTGAAAATGGCAGAGGGCATCTCTCTGCTACATGCAGGTCAAAGACCCTGGAGATGAAGGATGCTAATTCCAGCTCTCCATGGCCAACTGCAGCACTGCCTCATTTTAGCTCTTTTTGTCCAGTTTCTGGTTTTGTGCAGTTTGATCTTTGGATGTCACAGAGGCAGATGCAATATTCGACTTATTTTTAATTCCTTGTCAGAATATTGTTGTTCTAACTCAGCATCAAAGTTTTCAACTTGAAAGAACCAAAGTACTGTCAACGTTCCCAACCTGGGCCTGGCGAGCAGGGCCCAGATGTGAGACAGCCTGACAGATGTGGCCTTCAGCCCCCTGGGCCTCCTCACCCTCCGTGCTCCATCCTTCTCTACAGCTTCTGCTGCTCAGCTCAGCCAGCCCCAGGTGTGTTTTGCACAAGCTGCTGCCGGGTACCCTGTTCTCCATCAGCCACCACGTGCAGGGCAGCGGCCGCAGCCGCGTCACTGCCCCCAGCGCGGCCACGCCGGCTTCCAGCCCAGCCACCGGCTGCACCGGTTCTGATCCACAGCTCACCCCCAGCCCCTCCTTCTTTGGTTATTTCCCGACACTAATGCCTGTTTTTGTTGATCCAGAGTCCAATTTGGAGGGAGCGCTGGCGCTCTGGGAAGCACCAGGGGCTCACAAACCCCGGCTCTGTGCCCTGCGCCGCTCAGGGTTTGCGTTTTGGACGAGCCAGAACTCCCAGTTCCCGTTTGATAACCGGTTTGTTCTGTCGCTGGGAGACACGCCCTCTCTCTGTAAATGTTACAAATCAGGCGTATCTGATCCACTATTCACTAACTGCTGCTGCTTCCCACTTCCAGCCCCTATTAGAGGGAGTGCTCGTGCCAGAAATGTCACGGTGGCATCATGTGACAGGTGGCATTGAGTTGGTGTCGTTGGGGTTTAATGTCACTCTCATTCAGTGGGACACACGGCGAGTGCACACGGATTCCCAGCAGTGGGGCAGGTCAGGACAGGAGCTCCCAGCCAGCCCCATGCCAGGCACTGGGACTCTGGAATTACACTGGGAATTCTGCTGCAGACCACGACATTTGAGTATCTGCTCCCAGCTGCTGTAGCACTGTCATTACAGATTTTATAATTCACAGAATCACAGAATGGTTTAGATTGGAAGGATCTTAAAAGCCCATCCCATTCCACCCCCTGCCATGGGCAGGGACACCTTCCACTATCCCAGGGTGCTCCAAGCCCCATCCAGCCTGGCCTGGGACACTTCCAGGGATCCAGGGGCAGCCACAGCTTCTCTGGACACTCTGTGCCAGGGCCTCACCACCCTCACAGGGAAGAATTTCTTCCATAAAAGAGTCTAGATTGCAACTACAAATCATAAAACTTCGATTCTGGGGTTTCATGGCAGGTTTACAGCAGACGAGAAGGGAGGCGATGCTTGGTGTCACACAGGGAACTGTCGGGAGCAGAACCCTGCTCTGCCCACTCCCTCCTTTTCACTGTTCACAGGATATTCCCTTTCGGCAGAATTGCTGCCAGTTTGGGGGAGCTGCTCCCAGCCTCTCAAGTCTGATGCACGAAGTGCAAAGAAAACCCAAGGGAACATGTGCCCAAAACCTGGGACTGCCCAGCCACAGGAGCCATCGAATCCAGCGTTCTGCTCCTGCCACTCTGCACCCTCACCAACAGCCTGTAAACAATCCCTCAGCACATCCCGTCTGGCCGTGAGGAGGACACTTCTTGAACACTGAGCATTTTAACACACCGAGTCTCTGCCACCACTGGTGTTTGCCAGAAAAGCTTAGACTGACCCAGAGTCACTGCTGCTGCCAGACTGAAGCGGTGCATCCACTGGCCGGACATGACCCAAGCCTCCAGAAGAGTTTTGGTTTAGTTTTCCTCGCTGTCTCAAAGTAGGTAAGTCTGCCAAGAAGACAAGCAAGGCCCAGCCCTGTGCCTGATAAACATCTCCCCATCTGGATTTCCCAAGCTTTTGGGAAAGTTAAGCAACTCTCACAGAAGGCAATTTCTATACATAACATTATTCTGTGGAGAGCTGCACATCAGAGCCCTATGCCACGAAATGGAGCTGAGGGCTGGAGCAGCAGAGCATCCACCACCCCCCACAGGTTAGTCAAAAATAAAAACTGTCATTCATCTGGGAAATGTCACAAAGCCCTGAGTCATTGTTTATTCCAAACAGCACCGGCTCCCATCTTCAAAGTGGTGTTGGATGACTCCAATTGCTAAATGATCTCGAGAAAAAGGAAGACAACAACCCAGCCTTTGTGTGCAGGGGTTGCTAGCTGCTGGGGCAGGGGATCCGTTGGGCTGTGGGAAGAAGGGAGCATTCTTCCACCTGGGAGAGAACCCCCAGGAAGCAGAGGCTCAGTGCTCAACGGCCGCTGGAGATAACAAAAGGTGTTCCAGGGTTCAATCCTGGCCGTTCATTCAGAGTAACAAACACCCATGAAATGTCAATGGTCCAAAGTTAAGTGGTTTCTGAACTCACTCCATGCAGGCTTCTCGGTAAATCAGTTGCTGTGACTCGGAGGGGTGGATGTTTTCTTGGAGACAAGCTACCACTAGCAGTTCCCTTTCGTGTCTTTCCAATTGAAAATCTCCTAATTTTTAAGTGCCAAAAAGTTATAGGCAACCCATTTTGCTGATAGCAAAATTCAGTTTTAAACTTGTTTGCAATGATGCACCAAATCTTTTGCAAGCTAGGAAAAAATAATTTATTTCAAGTAATAAAGAGGAAAATATTATGGACAATGAAGCATTAATGTTGCATCCCAAAATCTCACACACAAAAACCATTCCAGCACCACATTCGGCCTCTAAGAGAAGAGCTTGGCACTGGAATGCCTCCAGGGAAAGTAGTAAACAATTAGAATTGAAAAATAATTTGGTGACACAGCATTGACTAATGAAGCACAGTGAAATGTCAAACATTACATACAGCTGAAGAAAAACAACTGGGAAAAGTAGAAATGTCCATAAATTGATTGCTACAACCATAAATTTCTAAAAAGTTCCAGGTAAGTACCAAGTTTGAACAGAAGGAGCGTATCACAGATATCTGAGTAGCTGGAATTAAAAGCTGTACCTCGTAATATAATTATTCATTTCATAATCCATAAGTGAGCTGCATACTAAATTGCAAACATCCTGTTAAATGAACAGAAATACTTTGTGTAAAAAATGTTAACTGTCTTCATTACCAGAGATGGGTTTGTAGAGAAGAGAGCACAGCTCTGACACAGAGCCTCCTGCTTTGGGATGCATTCAAAGCAAAGCTGGATTTTCCTAAGAACCCAGTTGTGACAAAGAGCTCTTCCCCAACCTTCCTGTGGCCTGAGGGTGCTGCGCTCAGCAGCCAGGCCTGGCACACCCCGTGGTTTGGTTCCAAACCAAAGCACAGCCGGGGTCACCTGCTGCCCCTCACACCTGAGCACCGTCACCTTCCAGGGTACAGCTCCACAAACACCACCAGGGATGCTGAAACCAGGCAGGTTTGCTTTCAGCTTATCACAAGCACCTACAAAGACTCTTAGGCTGTCACACAAACCCTGCTTTACTGAAGCCTCCAGGTTTTTCTAGCAGCAGCAGTGTTTTAAAAATATTAGTTTATTTTTTCTCTGTTTTATTTTAGTGAACTCTTAAGACAATGCTTAACAGGAATAACTTGCTCAAAAAGAAAGGCTGAATATTTTTTAAATTATTATTTCCATCTTGAAGACACCACCTTCCTTTGCCCTCGTCTTACAGAGCAAACATGTTTGCACAGGTGAGGTCTGTGCCACCTGCAGCACGGTGTGTACAGTCCTAAGGTGGCAGGGTCACGGCGTTTCCTTCATGCAACAGCATCAACACAACAATGAGAAGTGAGAACATTTGCACATAAAAAAGGAAAACAAACACTGCACAGAAAGCAACTCCAGTCCTGTAATAAGTCTAAACTGGAGAAGATTGTAAAGTCCAAAGTCCCAAATACCCATCTGGGAAAAAGGTGAGCCTCAGAAGAGTTTTACCTGTTGATACTCTGAATCTGAGCCAGGCAAGCACCTGAACAGCAGAATTCTCTTCCTACACCTGCAGCTGTGTACGTACAGAACTGAAATTAAATATCATGTTGGCAGCAAGCTCCTAGGTCAGTACAGAAAAGCTGTGAAGACAGGAAAGAGTGTAAGACTTCAACTTGTATTTAAATTTGTATTGACTAAACGCCTTTTAGGAGTCATAACATTTGTCACAACCACATTAAAAATGACTGTATTTATCCACTAAAGAACTTGTTAGGAGCTCAGTGTAAATTCTCATTGTTACCTCAGCTCTCCCCTCAAGAGGCAACAACAGCCACCAAGTAAACAAGTATCCAAGTGTGGAAAGCCTTCCACAGGAAACTCTCCACTGCCTGCAGAAGGAGGAGATGCAAGGTAGGCCTTGGACAGCCTCTTTAAGGACACTGACCGCAACAGTTCTCACACCAGCTGAGCTTTCCCTCTGCACTGCAGGCAGCTTTAAATAAAATGAAACGGAGTCATTTCAGTTTGGGGAAAATCCTGATGAAGAGAATCATGCTGATGAATATAAAACAAACTACAATTAACATTATCCACAGCAGCCAGTCGACGGATTTCTTGGCGTGCTGTTCCAGGCGGTCGGACTCGTCCTTGAGCTTCTCGAAGTTCTGGTCTGCCATCCTGAGGGAGTGTGACAGTGTCTGTGGAGCAAAGAGAGCAAACAGTGTCAGGCTCAGAGCTCTGGCAGTTCTGGCAGCTTCCTCCAACAGAGAAAAGATTCAACTGCAGAGAGGTGTTGCCCCCAGTCTCCCCAGTCCAACCCCACCTGGAATCAAGCTACAGGATTTCACACGTCAGCACTTGAACCTCGTGGGCTGCAGAACTGAGGGGTCACAGCTCAACATGCACTACCTGGTTGTCCTGTTTGATCACGTTCTGAGCAGCCAGAGTGTTGTTTTTGAGGCTTCGAGCCAAGCTGAGCATTTCCTCAGCCAGCTTCTCCTGCACGTCCTGGTGGTGCTGCAGCACAGCATCCAGCTCCACTGCTGACTGCTTCTCGTCTGATGTGAGGCCTCTGCCAGAGCACAAGGGGAAAAAAAAGGGATTTACACTTCTTTGTGGGTCAATCTCACAAGTTTTCCCCAGGTTTTACACCTCTACAAGACAACAAGGTCAGCTGAAGCCATTATATTTTGGTTTCTACTAGCAGACACTTCACCCAATTTAAAGCATATCTGGGATTTAAAGGTCATTGGGAAAACAGTTCCCAAAACACTGAGCACTGGAATGAGAAATTTTGACTTACTTTCGCTTCCTTATGCTCAACTCCTCAGAATCTGGAAAAAAAAAAAAGGTGTTTAGCATGTTATAAATTCCCATGCAGTCACAGGCTGAGAAAACAAGTCTCCTGTAAGGGATTTTTAGATATCTAAATCCTACTTAGCCTCTGCCCCAAGGAATATTGGTGTCAAATGCCTACTTGCTTTCTGCAGGGAAAAGAGGACACCCAACATCAAAAGAGGGGAAAAGCCCCAGCTGAATCATATCCCTGAGGGCAGGGTTTCAGCCCATGTGTCTCGGTGTTCTTTCAGGACACGTTAGATTGGCCCAGCTCCAGCTGCTCTAACGGTAGCCATGGAAACCTCAAATTAATTCCTCCCAGTTCCCTACTTGAATAACATGGCTGTGTATTCCAGAGGAACTGAACAACACCTACTCAAAGCACCCAGAATCACATGATCTGCTCAGAGCAGAAGGGAACGGGAGCAACAATAAATTGTCCCTGCTAATTCTGTAATTAGAATGTCTGTTTCTGCATGAATGCTACCAAAAGAGGTTCCTGCAAGTCCCTGCCACCATTGATAACAACACTTCTGCTTTCATCTGTCAGGGTTTTTGGTTTAGTTAGTTTTTAAAATCTGCTGTCTTGAAAAGACGTGAACCACTAAATTAAAAGTACACTTTGGGAGATCTGGAACACCTGAACTCCCTCTTCCCCTCCCTGTAAGACTCAGGTTGACTACAGTCAGAGGAAACAACAGATCCAACTTACCATCAGCAGCCAGGGGGTCCTGGGAGGAGAAAGAGAACCAAAACAGCAGATTACAAAGGGCCAGTGATAAAGGACAGCCCTGCAGGCCTGGCACAGTGCCAGCACCCAGGATTTAGAGACAAAGAGGTGACTCCCCACCCAGCCTGGGACACTGCTCAAACACAGCCACCCAAGGCAGCTGAGCACAACAAGGACAATCTGTAACGTGCCAGCAAAGCAGCAGCAGCACTGAACGCACCGTGCCAAGCAGCTCGCTCCTCATCTGGCCCGTGCAGCGCGCCTTGGTCTGCAGGTGGACGGTTTTGGTGGCCGGGGTTCTCTCCTTGGCTGTCGTAGGGGTGCGCCCAGGGGCCAGGAACTGGTTTGCCAGAGCCTTTTCCATTGATGAAGACTGGGAATGGGAAGAAGCAATGAACAGTCGTGGATATCCCATGCTGCAGTGTAAGGCACCTGGGGCGGGACCCACAGGGATGGGGGTGCAATCCCACAGCTGCTCCCCAACAGCGAAGTCAGCCTGAACAGCAGCACTGACTGCACCCCGCTGATTAAAACCCGGCTTATTGGCATTTCACAGCTCTCCAGGTGCACCTGGGACCATCCAAGAGAGGTGCCAGGCCTGAGGGACAGTACCTGCCCCTGCACTTCACTGCAAAGGACTGGGAAGGATGTAGGCAAAAGTGTACTTTGATTTTGAAAAGAAGTTTCCTACAATACCTCCTTTTAACAAAATATGAATCCAATATCTTTATTCAAGCTTTCACAAAGACTGCCTAATGAGATTTTAACAACTGGTATTCAGATAAAAGTAAGATAAAAGTAAACATAGGAACCAGGCAATAGGCGAATATAAACACAGAATACTGAAGTCTTTTCGAGCTGAATTAGTAGATCTTACCAATTTTTCAGCTTCTAGGAGTCCCTTTAGGAAGTCCACTTTGCGAGAGTATTCATTCAGCAGTTCGGGGGCTGGCTTGCTATTGGAATTGAAAGATAGTAAGGTGAAAGCCTGAAGTTATCAGCATTTTCTACTGTTCTACTTTCCAAATAAATTTTTTTTTAAACCCCACATGGTTCTTCATAAAGCAGAAATAGCCTCAGGTTGGGAATACACTTGCAACCATCTGAAAACCACCTTTTCAAAGGCAGGGAGGGCTCGGGGCACAGGTATTTCCACAGGGAAGCATATGCACTGCCACGGTGTTTGTGGGCTATGGCTGACTTACATGTAAGCGATTATTGAATCACAGTGTCATTAACGTTGGAAAAGACCTCCAAGACCATCAAGTCCAATCCTCGGCTGAATCCCCCCATTTCCACTACACCATATTGCAAAGTGCCACATCTGCTCTCTCTCTGAACACTTCCAGGGACGGTGACTCCACCACGTCCCTGGGCAGCCCGTTCCAATGCTTAACCACTCTTTCAGTGAATGAATTTTTCCTGGTATTCAACCTAAACCTCCCCTGGCACAACCTGAAGCCGTGTCCCCTGAAGCACAACCCCACAACGGGCACCCAGAGGCTCAGAGCGCTCACCTGGACTGCTTCTTCAGCTCCCGGAGCATGTCCTCCAGAGCAGCCACATACTGAGAGCAAAAACAAGACTTTGAGCGACAGCATTAAGGAGAAATACCCTGTCTGGCACAGGCTGTGGGTTTAACGCCACAGCGCTCCCCTTCTTGGTTACTGAGGGGCCGGACGCGGTGCTGCGGGGCAGAGGGGCGGGAGGGGCGCGGCGGCCTCACCTTCTCCAGCCGCCACTCCTCGGGGTCCCGCCGCTCCGCCGCCAGCGCCTCGCACCGGCTCAGGAGCCGCATCAGGTTCAGCTCCAGCCGCGTCGCGGCCATGGCGGCACCGGAACTCGCCTCAGCGCTGCGCGCCATCTTGGGGCGGGGCGCGGGGAGGGGCTGGAAGCGCCGGGCGGGCCGTGACAGCGCCGGTTTATTTAAAATAAAAACACCACCCCGAAAGCACCGCAAAGCCAACTTCCGCACAGGGCACAGAGGCGGCTGCGGCTCGGGGCCGCGCTGTGGCGGCTTCTGTGGCCGAGCTGAGCTCTTCCCTCACTGCAGCTTGGCCGGCCGCGGCTTCGAGGCGCTGCTGGGGGAGCGCAGCTCGCCCTCAGGCGTGTCCCCGCACAGAGGTGAGGCGGCTCCGCACAGCACACCCAGCACGGGAGCTCCGGCTTTGCTCCAAATAGCACCAAAATCCTCCCGCGTGACACCACAGCCTCCTTAGTGCTTCCCCTTTCCGCGTCCTTTATCAGTACTTCATAGAAACAGTAACCCGAGTAAAGGCCTCCTTCGGAATAAGTTGCTTGTTAGATAGACATCGATAAACTACCAGATGTATTTTTTAAAAGTGCAATGTTTTAATAAACGTTTTATACATATTGGTCTCAGTTAAGGCTATTACCACATTAACAGTTCTGTAAACCATAGAGGAAATTGTCATAAAATCATACAAAAAATTAAGGCAGCACACATTGACCTAAACTCACTGTTGGTCCCATGAGAGTCCATTGTAAGGCAAATGGAAAAGGCACGGCAGCGGAATGGGGGGGCTTGTTTCCTGTACACTCAACCCATGTATTTTATTCAACATTAAGTTTTACTTTCTTTGCAAGGTTTTAATTTAAAGTGGAGAATATTTGCTTTAAACAACCTTGCTTAACCCTTACAGTACTGTACATTTCCAGGCTGCCTTCCCCGCAGCCACTTAAAAGACCATGAACAAGTTCACAGCCTTCAGAGGGTTAAAGCCAAAGCTGTGGTCAACTTCAAGAAGAGTCCAGAGAGCCGAAGAATTTCACTTCTCCACACAGGGAATGGGAGAGTAAGGGTCCGAGAACCTGCGTTTGAGTTTTGCTGTTGGTTCATATTCATCCACGAGTTCCTGAGCGTGGGCCAGTGCAGACCCCTGTGCAATGTACACCGAGTGGATGCTGTCAGTCCGCCTTGCTGGCTGCTCCCTCCGCTGCACCATCTGAGACTCTTCCTTAGCGAAAACCTCATCCTGGGATTCTGTACATTTGAACATCCCGGGAGGAAGTTTTATGTTAGCTGTTGGCATCACTGGAGTTCGACGGGGCACTTTAATCTTGGACAGTGTTAAGGAGTATCTGCGCCTTGAAGCCAGGGGTGCAGAGTAAGAATTTGAAGAGGTTTGCGGGAGAGAAGGCACTTTGCAAATGTCTTTGGCAGGCACGCTGGAGCTCTGCGCACGGCAGTGTAATCCAATAATTGCTTTAGAGAAACAAGATACTTAGAGACTGATAGCAGGTCTAAAATGTAACTCGATACAAGCCACTGTGACCAGATAATGTTTGGTCACCTGGCTGTATGCAGTGAAAGATGTAGAATAAAAAAAAGCACATACTACCTTAATACTGACCTTCGGTATCCATCCGGCCTGGTTTGTCCTCCAGCAGGCTCTCTGTGCTCGCAGAGGTCTCTGAGTCCACGTTTTCCTCGTCGGAGCCTCGCTGGTCGAGCTCAGGTAAGCGGTAAGTGATGTCCTCCCTGCATCAAACACAGGCTGCAGCACTCAGCCGGGACAGCACCTCTGGCACAAGCACCTTTATGCAGCTCGTGTTCAGAGGTAAGGCATGTAGTCATGAAATATTAATGCTCATCGTATTTTCTCTCAGCTAGTGCCTTGTATCTTCCTTTTCCCCCCTCATAAAGGCCTACAGAACAGAATTAGATCCTTTTGGACAAAAGGTATCCTGCTTTACTACCTGTGTTGCCTCCAAGTACAAACGGCATGGCCTACCCAGGTGAAGGGGGACTTACTTTTCTTCTTTTATTGACTGTATGCGATCGATGAGAATCTCCTTCTCCCGGTTATTGGCTTCAGAAACATCCTCCTCTTCATGCACCGAGTCCAGCTCTGAGGTGCCACTGTCATTTCCTTTGACCTGAGAGCTTTTACTCTGCAAGACAGATTCACATTGTAACACCTGTCACTCACAAGCAGCTACACCAGTCTGCAAGTTTCAGAGTGGAAGACAAATGAGTAGGTCAAAGGAGAGCCTGATGGAATTGATGAAGAGGTGTTAGTTATCACAAATGTTTCAAGGAGTAAGAGAAAATTTCCTATTCACCTGATTTCCAAGATTTTATTACTTTTTTTTGGTCTGTCAGGCTCAGCTTAGTTTTAGTAGTCCCTTATAAGTGATACTATTACACCAATGTAGTTACATACAGTGTCTATAAAATACCAGGTGATGACAGAACAGGCAAGCAGCCCTGCATGCACTCTGGGGAGGAAGTTGCACCAGTACATGCAGTCTTGATTGATCAAAAGAGTGTTTAAAACTGAGTTACAACCTGTGTAAGTGTTTTAGTCATGCAATAGTACCGTAAGAAAATCTCATGCACTGGAGCCAGGCAGTTGTACATACCAGCTTCCCCTCGTAAGGGGAAGAGAACCCAAGTTTTATAGGCCAGAGCTAGAGAGAGATGAGACCAAATTCACTATATGCAGCCTCTGATCACACACGATTTGGTTTGTATTAATCAGTACAACAAAAGCAAAGAGTAAGTGTATTTGCCCTAGTAGAATACAGCATATTTTTGCACACCAGCCGTCTCTGGAGTGAGGGAACTCCTTTGCCATGTCAGAGACTCTTTGTTCCACTGACAGAATTATACGGGAATTGATTTTGACCAGTACAAAAGCAGAGTCCCACCCCTGCACCCCTCATTTATAAGAACTTCAGTGCAGCTGTATGTATATTTAGCTCCTACCTACAGCTTTGGGCAGTTGTTTTTTCCCAATTGATTTTTGACTTACTGCATGGATGGACAGGGTAAGTAGCACTCCCTCCCCAAGAAGTTGGTGTTTCATTTCAACGCTTACCGTGTTCTGCCGAAGCAATGAGAGCCGTCGGACAGCGAAGCTCTCTGCTGCTTCCAGCTGATTGATTTCTTCCATTTTTATCTTGTACTTCCTTATCTGCTCCTTTATGAGCATCTCCACACACCTGTGAGAAAGCCAAGAGCTTATTGAGCTGCCTCATACCACAAAAGTTCTGAAACAACCACGGTGGGATGAGGTGCTGCTCCTGGCCTGGGGGTGTTGGTCACACACACGTGGCCGGAGTGTGACCGCAGCGTCCCGGCTCATCCCCCGCTGGCAGCACTGCACAGTAACGGGGTGAAGAGTCCAACACAGCAGGCACAACAGCACAGGTAATGTGACAGCTGATGGCACACGTTCCTCCTGGCATAACCAGAGCCTCCCATGCTGGCTGTACACAGCGGTGAGCAGACAGACATTACCATGGCTGCCAACAGCTCCTGCTGCTTCTACCTGTTGTCCCTGTGCTGGCACAGGCTGGCAGAGACACAACGAGCCTGCAACTGCCCTTCTCCACCTCTATGGCCCCGGGGGTCAGTAAGAAGTTACAAAAAGCTGTCATTTTTCAAACTCTCTTTTCATTGGAGGCAGAGGCAAGGCCAGTCATGCAGGGAGGATGGTGAGGGGCTCTCACAGCCAGAGTTGCTGAAGGGTGAGGAAAACAGAGAGGGTCAAGGACAGAACCTTCTTCAATTCAAGAAACAATGCAGAAGAGATCATCAGGGGGTTCCAAGTATGCAGGAGACAGCTTGATTCTATATCACATAGTTTATTATGCCTTGCCTTATCTCAGCAAAATAGATGATTAGTGTACAAGCCCCCCAAAAGACTACCTTGATGTTAAACACAAACCTTATATCTAAGACTCACAGGTCATCCTAATTTATGCTTAGTAAAATGGAGACAGGTGGAAGGTGTGAGAGGGGCGTATAAATTGGCAGCACTGGCAGAGCCAGAATTCAACAACGCTTGAACCTCAGTGTCTCAGCTTGATATGAATAAAGCTGTAACAAATACAGGTGGTGGTACTGACCTTCCATCCCATTCCAAAACACTGCTTCTCACCAGACTGCCAAAACTTACATGGTTGTTTTTGAAACATCCTTCATGCTGGTCAAGGGGTCAGAGGTATCAGGACAGCGCAAGAGGCACGGAGCAAACACGATGGCCAAGGCGTTGGGGGACATGCGGTTCACATCTTCTATCAAAGCCACTCTGAAATTCAACATCCAGGAAAAGAGATTTTAAGCAGACCTTGCTAGAATACAAACACCCTGATTACACCTTGCCAGAGTTCCCAAATAACAAGTAAGGAGGCCTCTTGGACACTCAGTACGCACAGCCAAAGAAACTTTAAAATTATTTCATACCTACTAAGTAGACAACATTCCATGTATCAAAGGATCAGGGAGTCACCCTGGTTAAGCTAGTCTGGTAGCTTCTCAAAAGTGTGTCTGGTGATTTACCACCTTCTCTTCAAAAATCCCTTTTGCCCATGTTCAGAGGGCTGCTTGGAAAATCAGGTTCCTTGGGTAAGAGCAGCCCCTTTACCAGCACCATTTATTCCTGCTCCTGGGACTTGCATATGTTCATCCTCAGTTCTCTACAAGCCCCTCTGTCTAAATCCTGGTGCTCAGATGATTCACCAAGGCTTTGAGATCTACCTTGTCTTCAAAGTTGTTCCTACCTAGTTTGATCCAAATATACCAGGTGGTAGAAGTAACCACACACCTGTTTGTGAGCACAACTACCAACTTCAATTCTTTCCCTTCTAAACCAGCAGCACAATCCCTATGCTGACACTGAAGGTGTTTAACACTTTAGGAAGCTTCCAAGAAGCATTCAAAATGGCAGTTTCTCTAAAAATGAAGAAATTAAACTCATTACTTGACCAGATGGAAGATGAGTCGTTCCAAGGTGTTATGATTTGCTTGTGGGAGCTGTTCCAGGACACTGTAAATGGCACAGAGTTGCTCCTGTTTCTCTGGCAGTTCTGCACAAAGGGAGAAAGCACAAGATTGTAATTGCTGGGCAAGGCTAGTGGAAAGCTAGAAATTCCCAGGTTCTGGTGAGTTTTACTGTAATTTCATTTACCAACTGTTATAACTCAATGTTAAAGTACCCCTCATGGCACTGCAATTAGCCTGCATTTTCAGATGCTGCTGCTGTTAGCAATCATCAAGTGACACACTAAGACCTCCAACACTATCTAGGGTGCCTTAATCCCACTGAAGTTAAGAGAATCTAGGGATTTAAAGTATCTGTATATGGAGATCTGGTTCAGAATAACAAGAAGAAAAACTGCCTGAAAGGGAACTTATTCACATGCTTATTCAGTTTTCATAAAGAGCAGCTGTAAGTGATATTTTAAAAATAAAAAAAGAATCCTGAAGCAAGATCAAGTAAGCTAGACTTCTCAATTCGTTGAGAAGTCTTTTATGTAAAATGTCTAAGATCATTGCTGTAAGTACACTGGAAGGAGCTGTTTAGTCAGCATGAGCATCTTAAGAATTTCTTTTCCCAAGGACACAATGAGTTAAAGAAGAAATGTTTGAAGAATGGTTTTTAAACCTACCTACAGCTCTGAGAAAATCATTGTACTGTGCTGAGGTCATCAGTGGGTCTGGCAGTTCCCTCAGCCACTGCTTAAGGATCCCTGTGATGGTGTGAATAGGGTAATTCTCCAGTTTCACCGAGTTTGGGTCTGAAAAGACATGTTTGATTTAGAGCAGTTGAATCCTTTGATGTGCACAATGAGACCCCATAGAAATAAGATAAGAAACATTCAAATCTGTTCACAGAATCTGAATGGCAATTCAGAAGGGAAAAAAAGGCAAAAGATAGTAAATTTAAGGTACTAAACAGCTTTTGGCAGCCAGCAAAAATAATACAGCCTGCACAGTCAGCAAAAAGCTGGTTTTTAAACACTAAGTGACAGAGTTTCAGATAGAAGAGAATGGCAGGGAAAACTGGTACCATGCAATGAAGTGCAAAGGGTGGACAACACTGCCTGACCTTCTTGCAGCAACTGCTTCAGTTCCTTCATCCGATTTGCTGATCCTGATTTCCTGTAGATGCCTTCTGTGTAGAGCCCATGCATCTCCACGTACTCCAGCAACTTCTCCAGGACCACGGGGACCGAGTTCCTCTCGCTGGTCAGGGCGCTCACGCACACCCCAAAGTGCCGGGGCTCTGCGTCCTGCTCGCTCTGGAGTTGACACAGGTGTGATCCCACTGTGAATCCCTGTTCCCAAGCTAGAAAATGCCATGGCTTCCTGCTACAATTACCTTATGCTTCCAGAAACTAAAGCTGAGTGTTTTATTCTGGCTTGCTACACGCCTTTGATCATAAGGCAGATTTCCTGAGCTGCAGCAATAAAGAGCCTTTATGGTTCACACTGCAGGATTTCTTGATCAGTTTGTCCAACACTGCACACACACTCTGAGAGAAGGGTTCCTAAATTAGCTCAAGCATCAGCTCCTAGGAGAATGCTCTGTTTCTGCAAGTGCAGGGCCCCTCTCTGACTACACACAGACAGAGGAGGGAACTGTTTAAGCAACTTTTGTTCAGTGCCTGGACATTCACTGTTTCTTTGCTGGGAAATAAAGGCAGCATTTTGCATGCACCACTTACGGTACCACAGAACCCCATCCCAGATCCACGGGCCTTACCTTCTTCCCACAGGAGGTACAGCTGCTCTGGATTTTGGACATGCACTTCTTGTGACAAGTCAGCTTGCAAACTAGAGAAAGGAGCAATTGTTACAAGCATCCAAATCACACTGAAACACTTTGCATCTTGAATTCCCCACTTTCTATATGGCCTGTTCACCAAGGGCCGCCTGTAGCAGCCAGAGCTACAAGCACTCTGCACATCTGAGGTGTGTTCACTCACCACTGCACAGACAGGCCTTCTCCATGGGCCAGATGTAGGAGGAGCAGTGCTCACACGACTGCCGGATGCTCACTTGGTAGCTTGTGAACACATGGCCATTGTGCTCTTCAATCTGGTGAGAGACAGCAAGGAACCAGTGAACTCTTCGTGCCTTTTAAAAATTATTATTGTTTTTAATAAAAACATCTACCCTATGTCAGATTTCCCACTTTTATTTTACAATTACAGCTGAAAGCTTTCACCCTGAAACGAAATTTCACCCTATCTTAAGGCAGTTGGGTCTGCTGGAACATTTAATAATTGACTTGCTGCCCTAAAGTTCATCACTACAATACAAAAGCTGTAGTTTTGTTATCAATATTTAGCAGTTGTTTTCTTTTAAACAGCCCATGATTAAGAAAACCATTAGACTCTAAAAGACACTATGGACAAACAAGAAAATGCTTGAGTACCACCTATCACTGCCTGAGCAATTTCTCTGGTTTGTGAAAACCAGTTTTGTATTGTCACATCTTCATAAAAGAGGTAAGTGAATGAGCATGCAAAACAAACCAGAACATCAGTACAAAATCAAGCTCTTCAAAGGGTGTTTGTGTTCTGTGAGTGCACCTGAGGACTTGGATTACTGCAAAAAGAAAGCACTTACTGCACGATCTTGTTTCCGTTTCTTCTTCTGGGCTTTGGTTTGCTGCAGTGGGAAACAGAACTGGCCTTAGTCTTTGAAATTCAGACATTCCATTCCTTTTTTTTCCCCCTACTGAGTTTCCCAGACTTTACTTCACCTCCAGACATTCGAGACATTATCCTGCAGCTTCAGCTTGATTTGAGGGTTGTCTGAACTCACACTATCAACTTTCTAAAAACCAAATGAGCTCACTGCCTGATGTCAAAGCAACTCCATCTCTCAAACCTCCAGAGAACTCCTCTGTTTTCACCAAGGAAAATTCACACTTTCAGATTCTGAAAACGTTAAGTTAAAAAATTAACAGTCCCAAAGAGGTGTATCAGCAATCAGAATTTGTTATACACATGATGTGTGTATGGCAAGGGTTTCCCAAATAACAAACAGTGCCACGGAAAAGGTTTCTGAGGTAACACAGGCCCCTTACATTAAGAGAGCAACAATGTTTCATCATCCCATAAACCACTAACAGAATAACTTCTATACCTTGGGCTGCTCAGGTTCCTCTTTCTTTGTATATCCTCTGATGAATTCATCCAGAAGGGATAGAAAGAGATTCAAAACCAGCTTGACTTCTTTCTCTTCCCTTTTTTTGGCCAGGTTTGTAACTAGGAGCTGGTAATTTTCCACCAGATCTTTGTAGCCAACGTGGATTTGTCCATTCTAAAGACGGAAAAATACTTGTCAGACATTCTTTTTTGATACTGTTGAGACAGTTTCATACTTTCATGTACTTAAGTTCAGAGGTGAAAAAGCACAGCCGTGATCAAAGTTAAAGATAACAGCCCATGACAGAAACAAGTGAACACACTTCCCTCCTGCACTGTCCAACAGCACTTGGCTGAGACAAGGCAGTGTCAGAAGAATATTGGAAAAGCTGTTGGCTCCTCTCTTTGGTGTTTAAACACAGCAGCATTAAGAAGCTGAAGACAGCAAAATCCATCCATTTCTAAAAATAAACTTATGGCTGAGTGAATGAGGAAAAGAAAACAAAGCAGGCTGCTTGAGATTAGAGCAGAACTGTAAAATGAGTCGAACATTCAGCTCTGAATTCTTTGCTGAGAATTGCTGAACTGCTTTGTTGAAGAGCTGCAGGCCAAGCCTTTAACCTGCACACTCAATTCATTTATTGCCTGCCAACTTTCCTTTATTGAGACTTACTACTTACAGGAGCAGAGTACATGGTCTTGATGTTTCCTCTGAACTTCTCTGTGGCTTCAAAAAACAAACATTCAACACCAGACTTCTGGGAGCGTAAGTCATTGATCTAGAAAAAAATACATCTGCATCAGATTTTGTTAAAAAAGAAACATCTGAACAGAGTTAAGCTTCAGTGGCTGGGCTTAGTCATTTCTGACCATTCCAATTATTTAAAACAGCATTTTTTAATGCACTGTGCTGATGATATAAAATAGGAGAGTCAGATAGTTTGGCTTTAGAGAACTCTCTCTTTACTTACAACTCTTGCTTTTTTTAATACAACTTTTTCTGCCCACTCATTTGTAAACAAAGAACTAACACGAATGCCCTGAGTATTTGATGCAATATAATGCATTCAGAGACCTGAGGAAAAGAAGAGGAAGGGCCCTAATACAGACCTAACTCAGTCAAACCATCCAATCAATTCCCCTTAGCTTAGGTTGTAACACAAACCTGTAGGCTTTAGAATTCCACACAAAAAGTGAACAAAGACTTGAATTTTATCGTGGCTGAGAGCCTTTCACCTTGTTTAGGAGGAACTCATCCAGGTGTTTCAGCTCATTGGCATTTGCAATCTCCCGGACCATGGACGCGCGCCAGTTCTGGGACACGCTCGAGATCTTGCTGATCTTTATGGTTCTGTTCTTCTTTGCTTTGCTGCTCTCCTTCCCGTGGCGCTCCCCGGCCTGGGGCCGGCCTGGCTGCCCCGAAGAACCTGCCAAAGAAATGCATTTGTACATTCAAGCAGGGTGAGGGAACTCTGCAGTGTTTGTTTCCACAAAGATGCACCGTGCTGAGGGTTAAATCACCAAACTCACCTTCTGAAACTTTCTGGGTTCCTCCTGTGTCTGTAAAGAGGACACAAGACACGAGGGAGAGGCCATCTCCTTCCTCAATCACATCACAACTCTCCTTTGCAATTTTCTTGTCTGGCTTTTTCCCCAAAAGTCTTCGCAAAGGGCTTTTGAAAGCAGACCTGAATACAAAAGCAGATACAAGTCTGTCCCATTAGTAATGGAAGCTGGATCTGCCACAAGAACAGGCTCTTAACAATAACCCACATCAGGATTCACAACTACGGGGAATATTTAAGGCCCAACCTCCAGAAAAACTGAGCAGCACAAAAAAATGAAAGACAATGTGAGTGCACACCTGGACTTCCTGGTGTTTACAAGATCAGAGCACTACCTTCAGCACTCACAGAGACAACACCTCACACGTCCAAAACATCAGTTCTGGCTCAGGAAGTCCCTGGGCTGCAGAATGCCAGAGGCTGGAGCAGGCCAGAGAAGCAGTATTACATGCTTGCTGGGTCCTTCAGCTTTTCTCTTGGTGTTGTATTACGCTACATGGACCTTTGATCTGAGCTGTAAGTTGGTTCTTATTTTAAAAAGCACCAGTTCAAAGAAAGTGTTATGCAAGAAGCAGAGAATCTGTTCCTCAGCAGGGTCAGGTATCATGCTCACAGCAACATGAAGCAGCGACACAGCCACTCATGTAGCTGATGCCAACTTGTGCCTCTCCACAACCACAGCCTCAAGGTGCCCAATTCAAGTACCAATGGAAAATCTCTCTTTTTTTTTTCTCATTTTCTCAAAGACAGGCCAGTCACACACACAACCCATACTTGGCATCCACTTGCTGACTCGCTGGCTGCACGGGAACAGCCGTGTCCGAGGAAGGGAAGTGGTCACTGGACTTCTTCTGCACAGGGTATTTCTTGTTGCCTTTTTCTTCTTCAATTGGATCTGGTGATTGCTACAGGAAAGAGGAGGAGTCAAAAACTGCATTTTAAGTGACACAGATTCTTTAATGGTTTTAAAAACTAGAATGGTGAAGTTTGCTTCATCAAGACAAAATACTTTACCCAATAGATATTAGCTTATTAATACAAGAGCCAAGTATATTTAATGCTTTGATCAAGGATCCATTTATTAAAAATTAAGTTTTCAAAATACTGCATAATATTTGCTGGTGATTGTTTTTCATGGATATCAAGCCAAAAAAGAAAAATCAGTCTGAAGGAACACAGAAACACACTACAGCCAATTATGCACAAATCTTTAATATTTATAAACAATGATAATTAAGTATAAATATGCACAATACCATCAGTACCTGGTTCATGGCAATAGTCTGGGCCAGTGTTGAGAGGTCACTTAAGGAAGCTGAACTCCCCTTCTTCCTGCAGTAAGATGAATTTCAGAATATATATTTTAACAAAGTCTGTGGCCTCTTCACATTTTTTAAATAACCCACATATCAACACTACATCTGAGACAGAACCCTGAGCAGCCCTTGCAATTCATTTTTAAATGCAAAATGTACTGGAGAAGTAAAAAAGCATGGGAACGTCAGATTTCCTGCCATATGAGAGGGATGATGCTTGCAAACTGCAGGTCACAAAAACCTTGTTTTCAATGGGTAAGACACATGAAAATCAACTCCAGACACTACTTCAGCTAAAGCCCTGACTCTCCATTTAATTCAGCCAGGCAGGCTTTGCATCTTTTGTGAGCTTCTGCAAACATTCTGCCCATACAGATTCACTGCAGGACTGGGAGCCAAGGAAAAGTTGGAGTTGTTCACAGCTCCATTTGCTCCCATAACATGGCCCAAATGTACAGGCTCTCAGGAGTTCTCTGTTTTAAACATTACAGATATTTGTTTTCTGTAAAATAAATTTTAAAAAAGGAAGCTGCCCTTACTCCAGCTGATCCTGAGGAGACTTATCCGCACGTATCCTTCCATCCAAAGACTGACTCAGCACATCATTCTGGCCAGCATCAGACTGTCTCTTTCCTTTCCACTTCTCTCTCTTGTACTTTAGCTTCTCTGGGTCATCCACATATCTCTGGATTGCAGAAGAAGTGGGGCTGTCCAGGTCTTTGGTTGCCCTCTGCCACCTGCTTTTATCTGCCCAGCAGTCAGCAGGGCTCTGGAAGCTGCCAGTAGCAGACAGTGTGTTACGAACACTCAGGGCAAGATCTGTCGGCCTTTCGGGGCAGTTAAAGCTTTGGCTGACTTTTATTTGGTTATTTTGATTTCCTTGTGTTCTTGTTCTCTCAGCTGCCGTGCCCTCTGCTTCTGATCCAGGTGGTTGCTCAGGAACAGAACCACTTCCTTTTACCTCACTTGATGGTGGAATGTCTGAAAGAGTTTTTCCTTCGCTTGGACTTTTCTCTCCCTCGCTGCTTCCCTGAAGGACATTATCTTCTTGTGCTGTGGATTTCTCTGGCACTGGAGCAGCTTCCAAGGCCTCTGCAGTAACAGTTTGGTCCTCGTGGCACAATGAAGATGGTCCTTCAAAGGACAGGAGCACATGTTTGTTCTGCAAGTCATTGTGTTCCAGCCCCCTCTGCCGACGGGATTCCCGCTTCTCCCGGCTGTTGGTTACTTTCTCTGAGCCCTCCACTGTGTTCTTCTGGGGTAATGTGGCTTTCTCCGATGAGCTCAGGTTTTCAGCTTGTTCATTTTGAGCTTGATCTTCATCCTCAACAGCTTGATCCGGCTCTGACTCGTGTTTCACAGGCAGCTCATCTGTTGCTGGCTCACTCTGCTCATCCTTGCTCGTATCATCCTCTTTATCTTCCTGCATTTCTCTCTGCTTTTCTTCAGCTTTCTGCCTTTCCAGAACCATTTTCTGGTATCTGTTATGAATTTTAAAGATGAAAACACTTTAAGATGAAACCCTTAATGCCCAGGGGTCAAAAAAAATACTAGCTGCTTAAATGCAGCCCAAATAGCAATACAGACCCAAAGTACACCCACAGTCCCAGTGGAGTCTACTTGTCTGGACTGGCAGCATCAGTGCAACTCAGCTGAAAAAAGCTCAAGTCCTGAGCACTTACCCAGTGTCCACACCCCACTGACCACTTGATACTGACTGAAATATCACATGGCAAGAACCACCTTTAAGTTCATACAATCTTGGAATGGTTTGGATTGGGACGGACCTTAAAGATCAGCTCATTCCCATCCCCCTGCCATGGGCAGGAGCACCTTCCACTATCCCAGGGAGTTCCAAGCCCCATCCAATCTGGCCTTGAACACTTCCAGGGATGGGGCAGCCACAGCTTCCATGGGCAACAGTTTATTGAGTTGTTTACTAAGTCAACCCATCACACAAACTGAGCTCGGCAGGTGAAGCCAGGTGATTAAATGGATGTTTTCATGTCACACTGCTCCTTCCCCTTTACCTCTTACGCTGCAGGTACCCCCTGACCAGGGCCTGCAGGAGACAAACTCTCCTCCTGTGCTGCAGGAAGTGTTTCCGCTGCCGGTGCCGCCTCCAGGCCGCCTGGATCTCGATGGCAGCGTTGTTCCTCTGCAGAGCCATCCTGACACAGCGGGAGCGCCAGCACGCCTGGGAAGGGAGGTTTCTGAAGTAAGGGAAGGCTGCTTCAAGGTGGGGAGTGTTACATGACAGAGTTTGTTTGTGTGTTAGGAAAATAAGGTTGGCAATCCACAAGGATACCTGTAAAACAACGGCTGCCTGCCGCATCCTGAGGAAGCGTCTCCTTTCCAAAACCATCCTGAGCCAGCTCTGAAGGAGGACGATTTTTCTGATCACTTCTTTGTGTAGTGTATCCTGTAGTATCTGCCGTTCAGCCTCTTTCATAAAAACCTGTTCAGTTAAAGCAAAGTTCGTCAAGAAGCAGTTAACAGGAGCCTTTCAGCCCCCACTGGAGGTATAAGATGACAATAGATAAGATAATGGTTTGGTATCACTGCACCGAAACTTACTGGCTGACAGCTTGCCCAAAAAATTAAAATTCTTTTAAAGTTCAGAGCTTGGATTCTAAAACTTACACCTGTCCTTACAGCCTTCAAATCACAGAACCCTTCTAAAATGAACACACTGACCTGCTGGACAAATGCCAATAGCAATGATTCCCCACACAGTATCTATGTAGCATGGATTTGTACTGTAGTTAAGAAACCAGGCTAGCATCAAAACCAAGCAGTCAAGTATAACCTCTGTCACCACTTGCAAGAGTTAAAATAGCCAATTTAGGTACAAAATGCAGAGAAGAGTAACACTTGTAAATGAAGTGCACTGAATTTTGCAGTGTACAGCAGTGTTTCTTATTGCCTTACAGAAAGTTTCACAGACCTTGGTCTTCCCTATTTGATAGTACTTTTCATTCAGTTTTAGTTTATTCAAATAAGCGCAAATGTCTTCCTTGGAGGCTTTGGCATTTTTGGGCAGTAACACCTGAAACTGGTCGATGAATTCCTGTAAAAAGCAGAGACAGCAAGAAATCAAAGTGAGAAGGCAACTCCCAAGTTTGGAGTTTTAGCTTTAAAATAGAAATCTATTTAAGACACTTAAGCTACAGGGATCTGAAAATACTTACCTCTCACTCCCAATTGAGCTATTTTTCCATGTAAAATGCAGGCTTCAGTCAGCCTCGTGTTAATGGGTTTAGAGATCACCTGTGTGTGATCTCTAAACCTATACCGAGTGTTTTACAGAAAACTAATTCCCCCATGGAGACAGCACCGTGCAGCACTGACTGACTGCACTCAGAACCAGGAAGAATCTACTGGCAGATGACTCACACAACAGTTTAATTACAACTTTTTACCATGCAGGCTCTCTCAAAACCACAGTGCGTTTTTACAGCTCACCCCATGTGGTCGTGAGCTTCATACGAAGAGACACACAAGGCGTGTTTGCCGAAGAGAGCAGATATTCCTGAAAGCACAATCCACTTCCAGCTCCCACCATACCTGGAATGTGTATTTGGCACTGTAGCCAGACCTCCTGATCCGCACAGTTTCCAGCATGCCTGTGTACCGTAACTGCTGCAGCACCAAGCTCTCATCAAAGAGCATCTCCTTCTGTAAAAGACAGCAGGAAACAGCCAGTGAGAGCCTGAGGAGCCCAGCTGCTGTCGTAGGGACAGCACATTTTCCTTCTACACCTTGGTTACCTTTCACCTGCACACAGAGTGACAGTGAACAAGTGGAAATAAAGATATTCCAAGGCTAAAGCCCTGGGTCAAAGCAGCCAGCTCAGCTCTGAGGCAGCCTTACCTTCTCTGCATTGGAACGGATGCAGCGGATGAAGAATGGCTCAGCTCTGCCCAGTGTCTCCAGCAACTTGTTAAGTGAAGTCTGAAATGAAACATTCAGAAAGGTTTTTCTTCAGGTATCAGCATTTTGAGTGGTGTTTGACAGCCGGACAGCTTCTGCCTCAGGAATGAGGCTGTTTCAGGCCTGATGGCTATACAAAATCCAAACAGATTCTCCCATATTGCAGACACTTCCCTGTATCTGGTATGTGCTGTTAGCTCTTCTCAAGAGAATTCAAAGCAGGGTTTGCATATGCTCTAGCAGCAGCACTAGATCTGCATGCGAGGATGATCAGTACGAGAACTGACACATTTCATGGCATAAATGGCATCTCAAAATGTACTTTGACTTTAATCAAGTAATAACCCCCCTTCAAACAAATCCCAAGAACAACACCCACTTGGTTTTCCAAGGAAGCCCAGCCTAGATCAGCCCAGGAGGGCCTGTTCCCTGAGGTGTGCCACCTACCTGGAACTGGGCACTTATGCTGGGGGGCTTCTTCTTCTTGTGCAAGTGCAAAAGGGACTTTGTAGTCCGATCGTGCAGAGTCATGCTCATTATGAGCTTCAGAGATTTGGAATCCAGCAAGTTCTACAAGGAAGTTTTCATAATCAACAAAGTGCAAGTCTCTCAACTAAAAGGGAAATATTTGTCTGAAATGAGTCAGAATGAAACCAGCTACCCAGAGTTCCACATTCAGTGGCATGTTACATTTCATGATTATTTCTATTTTGGGCCAAAGCACTTCTTAGGAGTGAAATTGTTCCACTGCCCTGTCCCAAGAGTGTGAGCTGAACAAGGGGAATCACATAATCTTACATAATCACTGCATCTGCCTTCCCTGACTTGGAAGTGACTTTATGCATTTATGGCATCTCCATATCTGTCTAATTAAACAATTCTTATTAAAGTGAACATTTACCTATTTTTGAGCTTGTCAGGATAAATAAAACAACTTTCATACACTATAAAACAGTTCTGAAGTGAGTTCTGTCAATCAAAATGAAATTCACAGTGCAAAAAAGCCCAAACCCAAGAAAAATCTAAATTTTCTGATTACCTTGGGAATGATCTGCTTTTGCTTGACACCTCTACTTTTCCTGTTAAAATATTGAAGATCATTTAAGAAAAAAAGTACATGTGATTTTTGATTATTTCAGCAAGCCGTAAGTTGGTGCAATTTATGAGGCAAGACGAAGGACAGAAGAAAATGAGCACAACAGCACCAGGGTGTGTTCATGCATGTTTCTTACAAGTGATCAACGCAAGAAATGCAAACTGCTCTGCAACAAGAACAATTTTTTTTTCTTAAATAAACTCTGTAGGTATTGGAAGCTTTCAAAAGTGAAACATTTTCTCTGAAGTTAAAGCTATTCAAAATTGCACTGTTGTACAGACTACTGTAGTGTGAGTTATTCTCTTTAGCAACTGTATGGTCATTAAGCTCATTATAACATGAAGGCACTGTCAAATACAAATACTTGATTCACAAGGTACAGCTGCTTGCACCAGAACCTCTGTGAAAGCACCCAGGAGGACAGTGCACATCCCAGCACCAGGAACTCTGGAATGTCTGGGCAGGACACACCTCAGGCACAGCTCTCATCCACACACAGAACGGGAAGAAGTGGAAGCTCTCAGAAACAAGGCTGCAGTTCACATCCTCCTGGTTCTAAGCCTGTTAACTCTGATACAGGGCAGGTTCCTGCTCTGTGCCACCCAGTTTACATTTACTTATTACACAACAGAGCAAGGATTCATTTCCTTACACATGCACAGAACTGCACGTGTAGAGACCCTAAACCCAGGAATATATCCAGCATCAGCACCCTGAATTTCAGGAAACATTTGTTACACCTTGTGAGAGATTTCACTACTGAAAATTTTGCAACAACAAACTCATACTACATACTTGGGGTTTAAGAGAAGTTTACATGAGAAGAAGGTTTAACTTTCAGCTAATGCAATGAAGCAACAAGGTGTTCTCCACAGCCTATTTGCAGAAGGGATGTTTTATTTTCAATTGTCTTGTTTAGTGACTTTCAAAAGACAAACTTGGGACAGGCATCATTTTTAGGGACTGGAATAACTGCTTGGTTCTTGTTGCACTTTCAAAGCAATACCCAGAGCACTCACAGGAGGTGGGAGCGGTGTTGAAGCTGACTGAGGGACCGAAGCAGCTCACAGGGATCATCACCCTGCCAGGGCAGTCCTTTAATACTGGCGATGATTTGTTCATGCATGTCTCTAAAATGATCCACAGCAAAACAAAGGTGGCAAACAGAGATACACAGCCGTGAGAGAGAGGGAAAAAAGGAGTTAAAACCCCAAAAGGTTCCATCACCAAGTGTGCTCCAAACTGTAGCAGGTCAATCCCAGGCTACTTTTTCCTAAACATGAATGATTTTGATGACAAGTCAGCACTTTCTACTCCATCAGTGCTCTAAAATTTAATTGCTGGGGTCTTATACTCAACTTACTCTCTGATTCTACCTTTTAATGTAAGTTCTTGAGCCATCAATTCAAAAAATGGAGGGAAATTTAGCAAAATGTACTTAATGGGCAGTGAACCCTTCTGGTTAAGTCAAGTAACCTTTCCAGATAGATACAAGCTTCTTTATAACCAAGAGTAAACATTTTTATATAGAGATTTGACTACTAAAATAAGGCTACTTAGACTTACATCAGGAAAGTAAGTTATAAACAAGCTGTTAGAGTGATACTTGAAGAAATTTTGGGTTTCATTTCCATTTCAAACTTATTCATGTTTAGCTTTTCAAAGCAAGCCTGGGATGGTCCCTAATTCGTGGCAGGTGCCATTCTTCAAGCATGCACTGTGCTTGTGAAGTGCTGTGTCCTGGCACAGAACTTACCTTCTTTACTCTCCAGAGAGGCACAAACCAAAAGTAACAGAAGTGTAAGAATCACTTCTGACTCTTAGATGCTCTCCCCATTCTGAGCTGCTCACAGAGGCAGCAAGGTTATTACGCAGGGTTGTTGTTCCCCTGGGTACCTCTGAACTTTTCTGAGTATCAAGATTTAAGATATCCCAAGGAAACAGATCTGTTAAGCTGTGACCAATCCTTTCACCCAAACTGGATATTTAGTTCTTTGTTGCCCCAAGTGACAGAGGCTGTCCAGGATGCAGTAATTAGGAAGCAGCATGAAGTCACTACTTTAGGTGCCCCACGGCTTCACTGTCACCCAGAGCACGCTCAGAAAGCCAGTGTGTCCTGGAAATGTGCCTCCCTGGCCTTTTGCTACTTACTTCTTGTGCTCACAAAAAGAAAGGATGTCTTGAAAAGCATTTATATCGAAATCCTCTGAACAATCAAATGAGAAATCGAGCACTGAGCGGCTGCAAAAGGAACACGTACAAAGCCTAAATATCCATGGAAAGGCAAAGCTCCCCATAGAGATACAGTTCTGTAGGACTGGCCCTGCCTCCTACTTGCCATAAAGCTGAAAAACCAGCCTCTGCCCCCTGCAGTGACCCAGACTGGCTGCAGAGGAGCACACAATGCTAAAAGCTGCACGCACCAACCACACAGAACTCAAAAACCCAGTGATAAATGGAACTGAGGCTGTCCCCAACATGTGGTGGCATTGGGTCTTACATAAAATAAGCTAGAGTGTTGTTTTGATAGTATTAAAAAGGCCAAAGAAAACAAGACAGGAGAAATAAAACTTGCTTTCCTTGTGGAAAGATCTGGTTGAGGTATGATATATGAAAATCCAACTCAGCAATTCAGCTCTTTTCCCTGCAGGGGTTAAGGATGTGTTTCTCACCGATAAACTTTTTCTACTGGAGTATTTGATCTCTGGAGCTCTCCAAGGGGAACTCTGGGTCCTTGACGTACCACACCTGTTAGGAAATAACCAAAAAATTGCATTTTGACAAAGCTATGAGCAGGCAAAAAACCCCAAACAAACCACCAACTTTAGAAAGCAAAATATCTATCCAAGGGTGTGGAGTTCTTATCCAGTACTTTATCAAGCTACAGCACTTTGCTTGCTCAAACTCCTTTCTACTAGAAAGGAAGTTGCAGCTGCTCAAATTTAATAGCTAATCCTGAATACTTATTTGATACTTCACAGAGCTCTAAGAAGATCAAAACTGGTGATAAGATGAGAATGCACACCAGAACTATCACCCCCAACTTCTACAAATAGGCCCTCAAATCTGTCCCAGCCTGCTGGAAATGCTGCACTGACTGGAGGAGGAAAGCTGAATGACCTCAGGTAAAAACAGTGACAATCTCCTCCCCTTGTGAATGTTAAACCACTTTCACCACTCAGTTTGCCCTTAGTACCAAAGCTGGTGTCTGGTTGATGAGGTTTTGCCACACATTCGTTCTGCCAGCAGAGCATTTGTGGAGTATTGAGCATTTTCAGAGCAGTTTTCCGAGCCCTACCTGCAGTCCCCCTGCCCTACCTGCAGTTCCCATGCTCCACCTGCAGTTCCCCCTGCCCTACCTGCAGTTCCCCCTGCCCCACCTGCAGTTCCCCCTGCCCTACTTGCAGTTCCTGTGCCCTACCTGCAGTTCCCCTTACCCTCCCTGCGGTTCCTCATGCCCTACCTGCAGTTCCCCTGCCCTACTGCACTTCCCCCACCCTACCTGCAGTTCCCCGTGCCCTACCTGCAGTTCCNCCCTGCGGTTCCTCATGCCCTACCTGCAGTTCCCCTGCCCTACCTGCAGTTCCCCTTGCCCTACCTGCAGTTCCCCTTGCCCTACCTGCAGTTCCCCGTGCCCTACCTGCAGTTCCCCTGCCCTACCTGCAGTTCCCGTGCCCCACCTGCAGTTCCCCCTGCCCTACCCACACTCTCCCAAGCCCCACCTGCCACCCTGGGAGCCCCACCTGCTGTTTTCTGGGCCCGCTCCCGGCCGGCCTGGGCGAACACGGCCATGGCGCGGATGGCCGCGCGCAGCACGGCCCAGCGGAACACGGCCACCGGGTCCATCCCGATCAGCTCCCGCACGAAGGCGCTGTCGCTGCTGCGCAGCAGGGCCACGATGTCAGGTCTCATGTAATCCATGTTCTTCTCCCTGAAATCCTGCACAAAAACAGGCACACGGAGCTGCGAGCTCTCGGGAAAGCTCCCTGGGTTTTGCTCGCTCAGATACAGAAGTGAGTGTTACCCTCCAGCCAACACCACCACCCAAAAAGCAAACCCAAAGTACCCCTGAGAACCCTTCTGAGCCAGCCCATTCCCATACATTTTTTTTACACTCTGACAAAAAGCTCCCAGAAAGGCAAGGAAATTAATTTTTGTGGCCATCAAATCTATCACCTACTTTGATCTGGTATTTCACTTTGCCAGCAAAGTGGCGAATAATAAAAGCAGGCTCCATCACTGGGGTTCCGACAAAAAACTTGTTCTCCTCATGCTGCTGTTTGAATTTCGCCAGCAGAGTTTGGTTGGTGGCATGTGGAAAACTGGGAAGACGAGACAAAAGAGGTCAGCTATTTCTCAAATGCAGATATGCTTATTAGGGAGACAGAATGAACACTTATTGATCCTTGTGGAAAGTACTAATTGTCCAAGATCTCTACACCTGCTTTGAATTTTAAAGGTGGGCTCCATTTCTGGACCCAAACCAAGCAGCTCCACACCCAGCAGGATATTCTGAGGTTTCAAGTGTACATGAATGTTTCCTCCCACTTCACCAGCCAACTTTAGTTAGCACCACATTAACTATTTACCACATTTGCTACTTAATGCTCCAGAGACTTACAGACATGCATTTCACTTTAACTGGAGTTCTGTGGTAAGCCACAAACATGGAAGTTCCTAAGTTTGCTTAAGCCAAAGTTCAGTTTTAGCATCAATTTCTATCACCACCATACTGGAGTCATTAGAAGCAAACTACAGTGTAAATCACAGTCATAAATAACCCTTTGCTTCCCACAACATTCCTCTCCTT
This sequence comes from Machaerirhynchus nigripectus, assembly GCA_013397975.1. NCBI lineage: Eukaryota > Metazoa > Chordata > Aves > Passeriformes > Dicruridae > Machaerirhynchus > Machaerirhynchus nigripectus. The sequence goes on along the minus strand of VZRQ01000013.1, from coordinate 195,309 downwards.
TTTCAAGTGCTGTATTTCTGTTCCCTTTCACAGTACTTCCCTCCCCCCTGCCACACATATTTTTGCAGATGTTTGTTGCTTACTTGCTTTCTTCATCCAGAAGATAGAAGAGGCCAGTGGGCTTCTTGCTGATTAAGTGAATGCAGGCCACATTATCAGTATAGTCAATATTGTGCCAAGTGATCCCTTCACTCTTGTATTCCTCCTGTGTAGCTCAAGAAAATTCCCTTATCAGTACAGTGCCCTGACCTTTGATGTGCTGTGGTCTAAGTGCTTAAAACACGGCCTTGAACAGCTACAGCAAGTGGAGTTTGTTAGTTCAGGCAGCAGAGACAAAAATAAGGAGAATTTATAAATAAGAACTGAAGAACAGGCACAGAGGCACAGATCAAAGGTCCACTGAGGCACGTCACTCAGCAGGGCATGTTGGGGTAAAACTATTTCAAAACCAAAGCTGTGAAAGGAATGTTCTGCTGTGCTCTGCCTTCCCAGCCATCAGCAGCCTACGACCCTGGAGTCAGACATTACATCCACAGCACTCCAGTAAAACTGGGCAGACACAGATAAGTTCACGTCTGTTTTTCTCTTCCATAATTTTTGCATTATGGGAAATAATAAATAGTTAAATATCAAGTTCCAGAATTTTCATGTTGCACCATCAGAAGAAATAACAGCTAAGGCCTACACAACAGCAGCATCAGGACTTCCCTAAGGAAGCACTGGATATTGCTTAGGCTCAGAAAATTTGACAAGAGAACAAGAAGCTCTTCTGTTGAAGTGACAACCCCTCAAATGCTTGACAGGACAAGCTTCCCACTAAGATACAGAAGCAAAATACCAGATTTTCTTAATGCTGTAAACACCCACAGGTAACAAGCCAATGATAAGTTATCAAAATAAAAAACCGATAAGGTATTAAAGTAAAAAAAAAGAATCACACAAAATCAAATAAGTTTTGTGTTTAACAAAGGACAAAGAGCACCTCTCATGTTCTATATGATGATGATAAATGCATTATTTTTAAGTAGGTGGAATTCAGTCTGCCCAACACAGACTGCTCAGTGCACACCGTGTTACAGAACTGAAATGCCATTTTCCACAGACAAAAAAGCCTTTCTTTAAAAAGATATAGAGATCCCCCTGAGGGCCCTCAGGCTGCAAGAGGTACAGGAAATGGGTCATTCAAGGATTAAGCTTATTTGGAAAAATGGCATTAGAAAGAAAAAAAAAGAAGACAATGTAACTATTTACTCTGGCCAGCCTGGATAGCCAATTCTGTCCTGAGTTACAAAACAGGGACCTCAACATTATGTTTACACACAAAGTTCGTAAATTGTTGGTAATTTTATTTTCTTTAAAATGCTTGCCTAAAGTTGTTGACAAAGTACCACATACTACAGAATGACTCCTTTCAGCAGAGTGACCTGAGAACCACATTTTTGCACAAAGCAGAAAAAACCCAAGTCTGGAGCAAACCCCACTCCAAAGCCCAGTCCAGAAACAGGATCTGTTGGCTCCTGCAGCACTCAAAGTGCTCTGTCAGATGATACCATCTGCAAACAAGTCAATCAACATATGCCAGTAACACCAGGATTTCAGAACTACTGCCAGTATCAAAACACAGTTGTATCCCCTAAATGCAGTAGGGTGGGAGAAGCAGCAAACACTGGTTATTAAGTACGAACAGACTGACAGAAGTAAGAGAAACTGTTTCCCAACCATCAAAACAAAACCACTTGAATCCAACCCCTCACCTACAGACTTCCAGCACCAAAGTTCACAGTTTTAGCTGACTTCTCTCTGGCATCACCTGAATGTTGTATTAGTTTTTGCAGTCAAGCAGAAACTTAGTGCCAGCCCCCTGAAGAAAGAGCCCACTACCATTAGTACAACAACAAGCAATAGTGAAAGAAGAAATTTGAAAAGTAAAGACTTCCAGAAATATTCAAGCAATTATGCCTTGGGGTTTTGCAGAATAGAGGCTAAGTTTATAACATAATAATAATACATAAATACTTGATAAAAACAGGTTTCACTTCAGTGACTCTCATTTCTTACCTGCTCCAATTTGAAAATGTGCTGATTGAAATAATACTGAAGTTGTTCATTTGCATAATTTATACAGAACTGCTCAAAACTGTTGGTTTCGAAATCTTCAAATCCAAAAATATCAAGTACACCAATGGACAGACACTAAAAGAAGATGTGGAAATCTACTTAGCAATCTGTCATACAGTGCCTTAACCCCCAACAGATAAACAGTCCAGAAAGCATTGCACTCTGTGCTGAAACGTTTTTAAATATTTAATAGTTCTGTCTACTGTGAAAACAGAGATGATTAAATATTACCAGGAAATTCAGCATGGGCTTGAGAAGTATCAAAATTTATCCCAGACACCAAAACACATCATCTATAGCTTTGACTTTTAGGTCTCAACACACAACTGCCTGCACAGACTTGGTTTTGGGAGAGACTTACTGTAACAGATTCCTCCATGTCCTTCTTGTTGAGGAGTGCATGATTGATTCGCAGAACAATCCAGTCAAACAGAGCACTGTACAAGGACTTTGCCATGGAATCACGAGCTGTTATTGCCTGCAGATCAAACAATCTTCAGAACTTTACTTAAAAAAATAATCATTTCCGTTTCAAACCAGTGTCACTCACAGGTTACAACCCCAGCAGAGACAAAACCACAATCTGCCTTCAATTCAAACTTTCCAACCATCCCTCACAAAATGTGAAAGTGTACCATAATAGCTTTTGTAATCCAAAAAAGCAAGTTTCAGTTATTTAAAATCACTCTACAAGTGCTCTTTTACTCACCTCATTGAGACTATATGGCAAAATAAGCTTATCATTAGCAGTCACAGTTTTTCTTTTTGTTAGCACTTCTACCAGGATTTCTCGTTTAACCTTCAAAACAAGAGAGAACAAGAGCTGCTGTCACCATCAAGCTCCTCAATGAGTTATTTGACTGCAGCAGTGGACATACAACTTCCTCAGAGAAGCCCAAGCTCTTTGACAACAGCCACATTTATCATCCATCAGTAGCTTTACAAGTCCTACAACTTGTTTAAATTATTCTGTTTACATTCATTCAGATGTGTCCCTGTGGTGGCAAAGAACACACCTACACTGAATCTGTTCTTGCTCAGCTCTGGGATTGGTGAGGCAATAAATTCTATTTCCATGCTAAAGGTGGGCTTCCATCTCTAATCCCAATAATTTCACCAATTTCATGTTTCCCCTCCCGTAAGAAAAATATTGTGGAAGTATCACAAAGGAGATTTAGATACAGCAACAGGGATATCCAAGCGAAATGCTGAGGTAGAACATGACAAACAGGTGTTTCAAACATTAATGCTAAAGAGAAATACTCTACTTTCAACAGCTGGGAAAGAATGTCCAACACTTCAGGAGGTCCCACATCCAACCCTTCATCCCGACCTGTGGCTTTCTTCTTGTACGTGACATTGCCCAAATAAAGAATAGCTGAAAGTATTGAAAAAATCCTAAGGAAGAAAAATTGAATTATGTAAGAATTTTTCTTAAGAGAGTTCATTATAACAGGCTAGCAGACCTAACTCTGCTTCAAGAATTAGTCTGTAAGTGCAAAACACTCAGCTCTCCTCGTTCCCTACAGAGCTCCGTGTGATCCCAACTGCTCATTGCAACCCACAAACAGTAACTGCCAGTAACAAAAGCTTACAGAATTCCACTTACTGTTTCTTTGTTGCTGAAAGGAAGCCAACCATCTCCATGGCTTGTTTTAATCTCTCAAATTCATGTCGGAGATCTTCCCCATCTTCGATTTTCAAGTTATGCTGCGAAGAGAAATCCAAAATTAAAGGCAAAGAGCAAAACCCAAACGTCACCAAAAGCCGAGTATAATCTGTTCAGCTTCCTTTCACCTTTGACACAACACACAGACAACCCTTATCAATGCATTGGTAAATCACAGATTACCTGGTTGAGGTAGAAATAATCTTCAGGTTGCTTGAGGTGAAATTCTTTACGCTCTTCTTCATTGACTCCAAGTAGCAAATAATAAAAGACATGGTAGTTCCTGCAAAGTCAATACATTTCTCTCATGAAAATACAGTGGGTTTTCTTTTATTCTATATAATTCAGATGCTCTTGAACTCTTCCACTGATTTTAACTCTCTTGGAAAACTGTATTTCTCTCTTACCTTTCATCTTTTTCTTGAGAAACCAGACGAGATTTTTCAAGCAGGTATTTTTCAACCACAGCCCTAAGGAGCCACAGAAAATGAAACAAGCATGAGGGCAAAGAGAAAAGACCTCAGAAAACATCAGACAGCAGCTGCCATGACAGTTCACATAATGAGATCTGCACTAAAACGTGCAAGGCAAGAGCTTAGACACTACCTTAAATCTAAATCAAGTATGTCAGTAGGCCCTACATTATGATTGGAACAAAGAAATACCCAGGGAACACCTCTTTGCTGTGCTTGGGTTTAGTGGAGATAGCTTAAAACAGGCAGACCAAGCAAGGAAAGCACTGATGAAAATTGCCAACAGAACCAAGACCCACAGAGTGGTAACAATGTGTTATCCTGTGAGATTAACACTTATCTGCCATGGCATGCCAAAGCAAGACCCCCAAAATACACCACATAGCTGTCTGAGTCTCATCCCAACATATTTGCTGGATTTTTATGTCAGTGTAGACATCAGCCCAGAATGGAAGCCAGCCAGCCAGCAAACCCCCTACAGGGTGACAAAGTAACCTCCTGCAGGATAATTCCAAGTCCTTGACAAGGGGTACAATGATTGAGGACAAAGTTTGAGCACCTTTTTCTCACGCTGAAGACAAAACAAGCGTATTTGAATTGTACCCATCTCCTGAGCTAATGAGACTGGGTCTGAAAATATGTGAAATTCCTTCAGAACAACACTCAAAGCACATGTGGCACAGAGTTCCCAGTCTCTGACATTACTGAAAATGAGAAGAAGAGCCAAAGAAAAGAAACACCGGAGCATAAAGGTCAGGGATTGCTCATGACACTCCACAGTCCATCAGAACCAGCAAATTGTATTGGCATAAAATATATGCATTAAAGATCTCATGTTTTAAGACCTTCAGATACAAGCACACCCATTTGATTAAGTAATTTTATAGCTTTCTTTTTCTCTCTAACTGATGTTTAAACTGTTTCTTTAAAATGGCTTCCTCAAATCTATTTCACTTCTCTCCACTCCTCTTAAAAATTCAGCTCTTCTGTTTTTAAATGCAAAATGGAGAGGGCAGGGAGTGTTATGCACAAGCCTTCATTTAGCCTGAAGTTAAAGATGCAGCAGCAGATTCTTAACCTGAGCCAGCTGTACAGCAAAGTCAGAGTGCATCACCTGACACTTCCACAAAGCTCAGTTACAGAATTTTAAACTCCACAGCACCAAGCTATTCTCACATGAGCAGAGCTTCAACAAGGCAGCATTTTATACACAACAGAGGCTTCCCAGTTCCGAAAAGCACAGAGATCACCCCCAGAACCAGCTCACCCTGTACTTACCCCCGGACAATACCATTCTCTAAATAGTTGACTTGAATGAACTTCCCAAAACGACTGGAGTTATTGTTATGTGCTGTTTTTGCATTTCCAAATGCCTGCAATAAAGCAAAATGAGTTAATTTTCAATCAAACTAAATACGTCAACGCACAGCTTCCCAAGCTCTTCTGTTCATTGTTCAGATTCCCATTAGCTTCCAGAACAAACTCGGAATACTGGGGGAATTGCAGCACACAAACACCAAAAAGGCAGCCTAGGAAGCCCCCGTGTTCCTCACAGAACTATATATGCTTATTATTTGACCATGCAGTAATATTTGAGGGACTGAGGGAAGGGAATAATACTCTTAGATATTTTAGGAGTACAGGACAGGTAACCACAGCTAGAGAGAGCAAATCAGCCTCAATCAATAACAATTAGGACCTTAGAGAAGGCATTCAGCAGGATGAAGACAGCACAACCACCGTGAAATTACCTCTCCCATACAAAAGTCACAAACCAATTCCTACTTCCCAATGTACTGCTACCACTGAAAAAAATTCACATTAAACACAACTTTTCCTCAAGTGAGACAGACTTGAATCTCATTTATATCTCATTTATAAAGTTAGCCCAGAAATTTTCAAAGTTGTGTATTCAAAAAACAGAAAAAACACAAACAGAAGAACTTTGGTTTACAGAACAACTCATTGGGCAGCTACCCTGCTAAACAACACTGAAAAATTGAGTTTTATGATGAGGTGTTAGGAAAGAAAATATACATATGGCACAAACCCTAACTGTGCATCTCTAACTCTTCTATCAGACCATGAGTCCTCTGACAGCTGCTAAGACACACATAGCACAAAATCCTCTGCATGAGCCACACTTAAGAACTACAAAGGAAACTTATTACATGTAGAAGTCCAGTAGAATCAGTTATTGGGAATGTCTTTAACTTTATCAACTCTTAACTATGTGTTCCAAGGGCAAGGGAAACTTGTCACCCTTCTACCACACAGCATCTAAAGAAGGAAACCTCTGCAAAATGCAGTTATTTGCAAAAATATCCTGCTCGGGGTAGACTATCCCAGCATCTCCTGCCACAGGTATTTCCTCTTAAAGCTCCGAGCAGTGAAGTCCTCCATCAGGAAACCCGCCTCCCTAATATAGAACCCTTGTGAAATGATTGCACCGAGCTGTGTAATCTCTTCCTCCCCACACTCACACACAGACACGCTCCCACATCCGGAGCACGACAGATGTGTGAGTGCACTGCACACAGCACAGAGCTGTGTATGCATCCAGCCACGGTGTACACATCCAGGTAGGGGATATTTCCATGGAAAGCAGTGTTTTCATGACAGTCATTATCTGTATGTTGAAGGACTTCCCTTCTCTTCTGGTTTTGGTTTAGTTTTTTTTCAAAGTACCTTAAGGGTTTCAGCAGTGCTGCAGCGGAACTTTTGGACCACTAACTCCAAACCAGGTTCTCCAAGCTCTCCCACAAACAGATTTCCACCACTAGTTGCATTCAGAGAATCTGAAAAGCTTCCTATAAACTGGGAGAATGTCCATAGTTCTTCAGGCAACTGTTATTCCTGAGCCAAAGGAATAAGCTCAAGGAGCTTGTCCTGTGCAGACTGTGCTGCAACTTCAGGAAAATCAACAGGCTTCAGCAGGGAGAGGATTTGCATCCAGAAGTGCTCACAGATGGCTGAGGCTGAGCTCCAGCTTTGGATTTTCCAAGACCACACTACACAATGCCAACAGCAGCCCCACTCTGATTTTTCAAAGCAAGCATTGACCAGCCATCAATATCTCTTTGCACCATTTGTCCACCAATGTACCACCCAGATTTCTGGTCTTAGAGCCCATTTTGCATGCATATGCATATTAATAGATGCATAAAATCCAGGTCAGCTCCTTGCAGTTACCAAACCAGAAGTGAAAGTCCTGTGACATCAGCAAGTGAACTGTCAGTAAACCAAACCCCTCTTCCTCTCCAGGACAGTGGCTCAGCTCCTGCTCTCTGCAGAACACCATCCAACTTCCCACTCTGGGCTCTGGGAAATCCAATGCAGTGAGCTTTGCCAGGCTGCAGAGTAATGGACTTGCAAAATGATCCCAGAAAAAATTTTTGCGAACTTTTCTAACTTAAGCCACCAGTGAACTATCCGTTCACCAGTTACACCCAAGAAGCCAAACCACAGTACAGCTACACTTGCAACATTATTTCTTATTAATAAATATTTTTGGCATTATAGAGTTAAGAAATCCCATAACTCAGGCTTCCTGAAAAACTTTTCTTAGTGATTACTCATGTAAGCAATGAATACAGTTTAAAACTAAAGGCTCTTATGATCTCATGTGTCTGGTATTTAGTCAAAGCATACAGCAAATTCTTAAAAGCTGATCTAATATTAACAGTTTTTAGGAAAGTTTTCATGTACTGGTTTCCTCAGAAGAGCCTTTAACATCCACAACTTTTCAAAGAACATTCCAAGTCAGTTAACATTTTGGGTGGGGATTTTTTTTTTTTTTTTGGTAACATTTAACTTTAATCACTGTTACCATGTTCTTCGAAATACTTTGACGAGTACAAAATAAAGTCAGAAGATCTGAAGGGACAAGAAAATTTCAGCTAAAGAAAATTAATCCTTTATACAAGCAAACCCATTCACTGTTTTCCCTTGTAAGTCCATGAGAAGACAAATAAAACCAAGAAACTAAAATGAAATCACTCCAATGCACAACACCAGCTGTATAAAACAGGGTGAGTCAAAAATAGCAGACCAATGCCAGCAGGAATCAGAGCTGGGATCGCCTATTCTGGGAGGCAGGAAGTCATTCAACCCATCCTCTTACCTTGGAATGCAAGAGGCATAAACTGGAGCCTGACACTTCAAACTCTTACAACAGGGACAGATATAAAAGTATTCAGAAAACCACTGAATTCTCCTTTTATTTGCTAAAAACCAACCCCAACAAAAGCAAAAACCCCACACACATGTTCCCAGTATCTACCTCAGGAACACAGGGAAAATCTCATGTAGTTCCTTCGTAAGAATTGCCAAAATCTGACAAAGCTGTTGGGAGTTTCCATGTAAACCACTCAGCTCCATGGCAGAACCATCACCACACCCAGACCCATCTTCTGATGTGCCAAAGGACATGGGAGACTCAAATTCCACAGCCTGGCAGAGGAAACGACTCCTTCCGAGCTGAACTGGGTTTAGTAGTGGTCCTCACAACCATGCTGTGAAGCATCCACTCATCAACAGGAAATTGCACTGTTCAGGGTAATTCTGCAACTCCTCCTGCTGGGGGATGTTCCAGGAACTCCAAGCAATCCCCACTGAAGAAGGTCAAGGTGGTTTTTCCCCAGGGGTTGTGTGCAGCAGGGGAAAGAAGGCAACATCACATTTCTACCAGAAAAACCAGTGACATGCAAGCAAATGGAAAAAGGAAGTTCCATTCCTCCTCTGATTATGATTCTTAAAACAAACACATTCACATAACGGCCTTAAAACAAGCACTTTCCCTGGAATAGAACAGGCTACACCCACGAAATGCATGTGCAGGCTTTGATGGCAAATACAAATAAAAACCAGAGCTGAAGCTCCACTGAGCTTCAGCCCATCTCAGACCAAAGCCACGAGCACAGCAGGACTGTCATGAAGGAAACAGAGCTGACAGCAAATTGCCCTGCTCTTCTCCACAGAATTGTAAAGCATAAAACTTGTTACAAATAAATTTTAGAAGTTTTTAAATATGGTGATTTCTAGAAAATCTGATCCCTCTCACATGCTTGTGCTGTCAATAATAATTCTTCTTTAGAAGAGCAGTTAATAAAAGCTTCCTGTTGGAATTTCCATTTTATTTGGCCTTAATTCTTTCCAAAGACTTGTTCAGCATCATTGAGAAATCAAGAACACATCCAACTGGGAATAAGCAATGATTTTCAAAATAATGCATGGAAAATTATGACACCCCAAATATTTTCATCTGTCCCAACTCTTCTTAGCTCCCATTTTAGAGAGAAATGAACTTTCAGCACACTCAAAAGTAACTGAAATTGTGTAAAAAACACGGGACACTGAGAGTTATAATTCAACAACAGACAGAAAGCCAAGGGGAGCTCTGCTCCAGAAGACAAAGCTCCCATTCCCTCTCTTCTCTCACCACATGCTCCCATCCCCTAACTCAATTTTCTGCCACTTTACTAAATTAACTGACTTGAAGAATAAGTTAACTTTAAGTTTCCAAAATGGGGATTTTCTTAGATAGCACACTCTGCATTTTATAGCTGAAACATGCAGTTAAGCCATTTTTCCCTGATGAAAGGAAAATATAAATTTATTGGAAACTTCTTCAGTGTGTATGGAAAGGTTTAATTGCCTTGTTTGAGACTACAAAATAAACAAAGGTTTGATTCATTATTCCCAATTTGACCCAAATAACAGTTCCCCCAAGGCTTGATTCACTATTCCAAATTTGACCCAAATAGTTCCCAAGTGTAAATTCCTTCTTAGGATTTAAATCATAAGTAACTTGAACTTAGTCAATACAAGAAGACAAAGCTTCAAGTCAGGGAACTATATTTTAATTTTAATTACTAAATTTAGAAAAGGTTGAAAAAGTCAGGAGTATCTTAAAACAGAGCTTATATTTATCTTCCCACAAGTTTTAAAGAAACTGCTCTTCACTAGAGATGATCTCCCTTAGCCTGGAGATACAATTTAAGACAAAAAGAAAACAACAACCCATGATCTGAGAACAATTCCTATGCAGGAAAGGCAACTGAAACATGCATGAACTGCTAAAAAACAGCACAAAGCTCAGCTTTAGTCACCACTGTCCATGGAGGCAGCTTCCCTCTCTGATCCTTTTTCTCTGGAAAGCTGCAAGCAGTGCCAAAGATAATCAGAATTATTGGAATTGACCTCTGCTTATTAGATCCCCTACAAGGAACCTTTCAAACAGCTTGAACGGGTGCTGGGATTGAGCAGGAAGCATCTGAGGCTCAGAGCTGCCCCATGATCACTGTCCTCTCACCAGCCCATGTGACAGCAGTTGTGCTGATACCACGTTTAATTTTTAACTACACAGTCTCAGCATCAGGGCTTTCATCTCTCAGATGTTTGACAAGGCAACATCAAGCAACATTTAATGTCAAATCTTTCGTGGTCCAGCTGTAACTCCATTCTTCAGTCTAGAAACTGTAAACAAGAAGCAAAAATATGTAACAATAGTGTATCTGTAAATTGTTTAGAGATTTGAACTCAGATTAATCAGCCAACTCGGACACAGGATTCAGTAAGGAATGTTTCCAATTCCCTAAGAATGAAAAGATAAAATTATAAATCCACCTCCATAACACCCTAATTGTGCTCACTCCTCTGTGCTAGAAACAGCTGCTTTAACCCCTTGAACTTTTACAGAAGGTCACCCTACAAACAGGCCCATTTTACTTAGGCGGCCGAAAAATAAGAGATCCCTAAAATGAGGAAGTTCTAACCCAAAACGCAACCCATTTCTACATCATGGAAGTTTTTAGTCAAGAGTACATTTTTGAGTTTGATGAAGACTCAGAATAAAACTTCAAAGTTAAACAGAACGTTCTCAAATAGTCTGGGCACACGGCAAAACTGTTTGTGAAAAAAATCCCCAGAAACATCGATTTAAGAAAATTCCCTTGTAGCACTTTAGTTCCCTTCAGTAAAAACCCAAAATGAGTCACCATGGATGGATTTAGAAGTGATCAGCTCTAAGAGGAGCTTGCAGTCAGTTTAACTTCCACAAAGCAATGTAAGCTTTCTGTGCATCCCTCCCCAGGACCAAGAGTTGACTTTTTAAAAAAATTATGCTTACTGACCAAAATTGGGAAACATGGAAGCTTCACTGTCAGCTGAATCAACTCTGATGCATCAAAGCAGGATAACTGGATTTTACCTCTTATGTTCTAAGCCTACCTTTCTGATGCACACTGAATTTACATGAACATATATTCAATTCTGAAAGAATATTTTCTCATGAAAAGTATTACTAAATGCTCAGTGGAAGTCCGAAGAAATTGTGGTACTTAAGACAACTAATCTTAGCATAGAAAAACTCAAATATCTCTTTATGAACATGCCCAGATTTACACAACATCGACCTGTGACTCCAGCAAAGTTATGGATTTTAGTTCTGACCCCAGGAACGTACATCTGACACCCAGCAGACAAACAGGCACACAGGACATCTCTGCCTGGCTTGACACAGCTGTATCAGGTCTGCAGACGAGGATATGAAACACTTAAATTTATCAAAGGCAGAGAGATCAGCTGATCAAACAGGGCTTTCCACTGTGACCCCTTCCTGTTTTCTGTTTAGAACTGCAAACTTGAACTCCAGCAACCAACAAGCCTCAATTTTACTTCTTCTTTCAAGCAGCAGAAAGCAAGGCAAAAAAGAACTTGCACATATTCCTCATTCTTTACAGAAGAGCTTTAAAAAATGCTTGAACTTTTTAAATCAAAGTGTTACTACATTTGAAACTAAACCTAAAAATTTAAATGGTGGTGTTTAAGCTCTTTGCTGTTGAAAATTTTGATATGGGTGAGCACTACATCCATCTACACTTCCAGACTTTTTCCTTTCAGAGAATAAAAAAGAGAGGCCTAACAGATCAGCCTAAGTTTATCCTGACATTACCTAATACAAGACCAACTGTAACCCCTCCTTCTCTACAGGAAAACTAAACATGTTTCATTTTTTAGAACTAAACATGTTTAGTTTTGCTTTCTGTTGGAAATGCTGTAATAATTAAAAGCCAAAACAGACTCCCACCTTCTCCCCAAAGAACAATGCTGCTCTCTTCCACAAACAGCTGTAGAAAGGAAATAACTCCCTCAAAAAGTGAGTTCAGTAAAATGCTCACACATAAAGGCAGGATCACACCAAGCAGCTGATGTGTCAGTGGAACAATATTTATGAAAAATTTGCTTATGATTTGATTCAAATGCCATCAAAACTTTCAGATGGAAAACACAGGTAACCTGTGCCCCAGATTATTGGTGTGTAGTGGTGGAAAGTTAAGTCATATATAAATTACACGCAACAGGAAGTCAAGTGAACATAATAAGGAAAATCAATTAGAGGCAGTCGGGTAACACTGCCAAGCACCACTGCAGCCCAGTGACATTTAAACCTAAACCAAGTGACAAGCCTAAGCCAGTGACATTTTAAGCTTAAACCAAGTAGGCGACTCCAAAGTAGCATTCAACAGCAGCTATTTTAAGTTTTTTAGAAACAATTTGCACAGAAGGCGACTTGAGCATAAACTTACCTCCAGAACCGGTCCAGCTCCCAGAATGGTTCTCTCCACACCACTCGCGTACCCTTTCTGGCTCAGTGCCGTGAGGCAGTGAATTAAGAAGTTTGTGCTTTGGGTTTTCCCAGACCCACTTTCACCTGATATAACGATGCACTGATTAACGTGTTTTTTAAGCATTGTGTGATAGGCCACATCAGCAATGGCAAAAATATGAGGCTCCAACTTCCCAAGCTGATGGTTCTCATACATCTTGACGTACTTGGGATTATAAATGGGCAGGAACTTGAAGGGGTTAATTGCAATCAGGATACTGCCTGCATAAGTGTAGATTCTGTGCTTTAGGAAGCGGCACTTGAGATTCTCCAGGAGCGTTGTCTCCGTCAGGTTGGGGAGATTGCACAAGTCATCGAAGTCCTCCTGGTGCCAGGGCAGAAAACCCCTCTCCACCAAGCGCCGAGCATCTGTCTCCTTGGAAAGCAGCTGCATCTGAACGTACTTGATGGTGCCATCAGTGTTCCTTTCCTGCAGGAGGAAGTAGTACCCATCCTTCTGCGGGTGCTCGTCCTGAGCGCGGCGAGGCCAAAGCAAAACCCTGTGGACGGGAGAATCGTTTATGTCAAGTACCCATTCTTCCCCTCCTGATTCTTTCACCTCCACGAGCACATAATGTTTGGAGACGTCCAAGTTTAAGATACTAATCACGTCCTTGATGACATCTGACGACGTGCTGTCCTTGGTTGCTGTCACTTTGCAGCAGGGAGCACTTTCTGTTGAGAGTTGGGGATAAATATGAAGATTATAGGCTGCCTTTGCCTGGCAAACTGCACTGTCAGCATCTTTTACACTCATTCTGTCCCCAGATGGGCTTCAGTCTTCCACCCCTGCTTAACATGCAGTGCCCATTGTCTGAAAAAAAAAGAAAAATGAAAAAAAATCAGGGGTTAAAAAGTGTGTACAAGAGGTATTAGGGTAGGGTGTTATTTTCTGCAGGATGAGAATACAGATAATATTACATGGGGCATTTGTTCTTTAAAATTTAACTATCAGTGATATTTCTAACAGCCTGCTTGGCATATCCTATGGAATGGAGAGCTGCCAAAGTACCCAGCCTCCTTTCACTTTTCCTTCTATTCCCATGCCAACCCTTCCTCTCTGTCATGGCACACAAGAATTCACAGAGCCAAAGCAAAATAAACCAGGGTCTGTGTCCAAATTAAAACTTCCTTGCTTCCTCAGGTTAGTTTCAGCCTAGATGCTTTCCTTGACCTGGTCCACACAAACGTTTATCCACCCTCCCACAGAAACTCTCCCTTAAAGCTGCACCAGCAGCTTGAGGTAGAAAACAGAGTTTGGTCACTTAACTCAGCAGTGACAGTTTAGAGCAGCCATGAGCTATGGCAGAGGGATCAGTGCATAGATGCAAGGAGGAAAATGGTTCTGACACTGAGATCCACTTTTTTCCCCCTATATTTTCCCCAGCTAACCTCTTTTCATGAGAGGTACAAGACAGGTACAGCATTTACCCCACTGAGCTTTCAGGAAGCAGAGCCCCCAGCTGACTGGAGCAAACACTGCTGTCAGCTCCCTGTAACACAACGCAGGGATTTCTTACACACATCATTTACACAGACAAGAGCCTGCTCATTTCACTGAGTGAACCACATCCTTGCTACAGAGGGTTTGAACATGACTTTCATCTTCCATTTTAGGCAACAAAGCAAAGTTCAATCTTATTACAACTACTTTTCAGGAGTAAACAAGATCCTAAATAACCCACCTCATTCACAAGCCTTTATACCCATCACATCAACTCTTTCCTCAGAGGGTTCAGGAACCTCATTCACAAATCTCCAAAAATCATTCACTGTGATTGCTTTTTCCTCCTTTCAGCCTTGGTGCAGGCCAGACACGTAACTCCAGCCTATCAACAACCCCAGAAGCCAACCTCTTCCTCACTGCCAAGTTAAAAGTCTCTAGACTTTGTTACTGTCTGTGCCTTTGCCCGTGATTTTTCTCTCATCTGCAATTTGGTGCTCCCAGATCACCAGGACTAAGTTTGCCCACGTTGCTTTAGCTCCACAGTTCAGTTGCTTACCAAGGGGTACTAAAAGAAGGATAGTGAAGTACCCCTTTGTTTTAGCAGTCTTTAAAACTTCATCCTGAGAATAGCAGTTCAATTTTTGTTTCAAGAACAAAGTGTTCTAATTATACACTGACATGCCAAATACATTTAAAAAAAAAGAGGAAAGAAGCAGAGAAATGCCAAAAAAGTTACTTTTTGCCACTGAACAACTGCACAGGAACTTGCACAAGGCCACAGAGAGTAATCATTTCAAATTAAAATCAGTAGAGCTGGAGGCTTTTAGCTGCCACTTCCACTGAAAGTAATGAATCACTTCACAAAACATATGACATAGCTGTGGCTCATGAACAGCCTCCGAGGAGGGAGCTGTGCTTTGAGGGACTCTGCACAGACAACTTACAGCAGACACTGCCACACAAGCTGGATCATTTGTAGTGGCTACTCATCAAAAGGAAGGCTGAATAAGCCACAGATGGCAAGACAAACCACAATTCATCTCTGATCAAACTCTATGATCCACCCAAGAGTGTTTTTTCCCCATTAAATGTCATTCTTCGTTCATTAAGGAGGACTGGTTCCAAGAACCTGGTCATAAAAAAGGCTGGAGCAGTGAGCTCCAAGTCCCCTCTCCATTTCCTGCAATTATCACTGACCAGTAAAGAAGCCTGAAGCACCTTTGAAATAATTAAGCAAGTGTTAAGCATTCTTAATAAATAAAATCTCAAACATTGCCACACAGAAAAATGTACAGCAGACTGCTGCTCATGGGGAAGATCAATCTGAGCACAGACAGAAAAATGGAACAACAGTGACCATTTTCCTCTCAAGCTTCTCAGCCAGTTCAAGGGAGACAGCCTTTTGCAGACTTCCTTTTTTCACCCCCCAGCAATTAGTTCCAGACACATAGTCTGGTAAGTTAGAGGAAGTCCCCCAAGTAAGCATTTTGGCCAAAACAGCTCCCTAAAAAATGTGGCACCAGCTTTTTGCCAACACAGAAGAGCTGAACCTCGGTGCTGACCTGTGGCTTTACTAACACACATTTCCTAACCTTGTCTCATGTCAGCCACCAAAATGTGGGACATTGCTCAAGATCCCAGCTCACACTTTCCAAAGGGGAAGGCAGAGTGCAGATGCCACTTCTCTATGAGTGACAAACGCAAGGCCACTAGAGCCAGTAGGGTCTGCTAAGGTGTGTATGACTGGAAAATTCAATTTTTCCATCTGAGAATGTCCAAATATTACAGAGGTTTGAAGAAAACCTGCTGGTCTCCTACTACTTGTGATTTTCTTAGAATGGATGTCAAATTTATTTGATGACAATACTGCTCTGAAAGAGAAAGACTCTGACTTCCCAGTAAACAATATTTCAAGCCACAAATTCGAACACAAAAGCAAAAGAGCATTCACTGGATAGATTATAAATTGGTTACCTAGTGAGTCCCAGTATTCAACTAAGGACAGGGTATCTTCAAGCAATTGGAGGATGAGTTCCTAGTGAAGCTGGATTCCTGGCATCCAAGTAAACATTTTCATGATGGTTCTAAAGGAAAGAAAAGAGTTACTGATAAAGAACATATTATAGAGAGGTTGAGAAGGCAGCAAGTAAACAAGTTAAATCAATTATATAGTTCAGTAACACAGGAACAAGAAAACAACTGCTAAACAAATTTCAGCTGAGTTTACAGATACATAAAACTTCAGATCTATCCAAGAACCAGTCTATATCAGAGGGTGTGAATGGGAGCTATCCTGAAATAGGTTTGAAAACCATAGTAAGGAATCATTTAAACATGGTGTTCCACCGTAGTACCACAAGCATGACAGCAAATGTAATCTCCAAATAAACATAAATTAATACTTCATTAGGCCACCATATGACCCTTGCACTCAGAAGATACATTACCAGCATCTAGAATAAATCGAAATTTCAATTAAGGAGCTAAGGGTAGCAGCAACAAGAACAAACTCAAATCTGTTAGAAAATACCTCCCTTACAGCCAAACACTCTGCAAGCTTTGTCTGTGAGGAGCACACAGAGGACACTGTTATCAGTGGCAGTCCTTGCACAGGACCTGCAGTTGGGTACAATCACCAGGCTGGAGGACAAAGCCACAACACAAGCCAGAGGCTGGAATTCGAAGCTAAACAAACTCAGGCAAACATAAGACATAAACATCATCAGAAGGTTAAACTGCACAGTGCAGTCAAGTTAAAAACTTAACTGACAGTAACGATGAGGCCTGGTTGCCAAAGCTCTTTTTAGAAAATCAGCCAGTCCCCAGTAACCAGTGTGCCTCATAATTAGAAAAGTTAATTAGGTAACACACTCTTGTTTTTGTCAAGAGCAGCCAGAAGAGATGACTGCAATGATTCCTTCTCATTTTATGATCTCCAGTTATTTAGACAATTTTTAAGCAATTTAAATATTTATTCAGTGTGATTTGGCTCATCAAGGAGGCACAATCCTGAATTCAGGTGCAGACAATACTGAAAGAAAAAGGAGAAATACAAGAAGGTAATACTGAAACCACACAGGTCAGCACACAAACCCTGCAGCCCAACCACCACTGCTGGGTTCTGTCTGGAGGTGGAAATTCTGCAGTTACCTCAAGTTCTTTCAATACCCTTTCTTATAAGAAATCCCTTTTCAACACATGGAAGAGAAAAAAAATCTGTAACGTTACTTTTTGCTCAGACAATTTTAGTAAAAAAAAAAAAATCCAATCATAGATGGTAATTCTGATGGTATTTTGTAAGGATTTTCTAGACTCCACTAAACAAATTAATTTTTTAATAGGCATTAAAGCCATCCGTGTCCACTTGGTAACAGAGCAGAACTCCAGCAGAGAGCTTCACCCCAATCAGTGCAGGGCATCTCTTTAGTTTAAATAAGGCCATAATTTGAAGCCACATATTTAGTCAATGAATCATGGTGAAGCTAAAAAGGGAAAGCTACCATTAGAGCAAAAATGTTGAGGATGAACTTTATAATATTCCAGTTCCTTGCATTTTCATGTGCATTTCCACTGCTGCATTCCTCAAAGGGAAAGATTCAAGCTTCTCCCACTGCTCAGCAAGCAATTCTCCACACAAAAGTGGAAATGTCTCACAGGTACTTGACCTGTGATATTCTTAAACACCAGAACTGCCAGTGACCATCCCCAAAAGAGACCAACCCGTCTGGTTAAATCGATGACATTTATCAATTTCAAAAATATTCAGCTATTACCGTCCTTGATTTCCAAAGCAAGGAATTTCCAGCAAAACAGGCTACAGAGACACCTTAAAGTTTCCACAATTAACTGTGCAATTAACAGGTAAGGCAATTAACAGGTAAGGCAAAGACCCTTGTCCTACCTCATGTCATAAGGACAGGTGCTGTGAATTGAGCATAATTGATTACAGTTTTTTTCAGTATTCCAGGCATTTGTAGATTACCTGAAAATCACTTTGCATTCTAGTCACACTTCAGTGTTTTCCTTAGTTATAAAAAAATTCAGCTGGACTAAACAGCTTTAGATCCTTGGTTTTCTTTACCAAGCTCTTGGATTTTCTACTCCAAAAGGGAGAGTTCTGAATGGACCACACAAAAATTACAACACTTTCCTTATTACTCTTTGCAATCAATCCTGCCAGGGAAGTTACTGCCCCAGAGTGCCTGACAAAGGAGAAGCTGGGCTGCAATGCAGTGTAACACAGGAAAGAGTCAAAGAAATTACATTGTCACAGGCAGTTCCTTCTCAGTTACCTGCTCCTGGGACCCTGATCCCAATCCCCACCCTAAACCACCCCTGATGCAGACTCCACTTCCTCTGAATGACTCAAATGCACAATCTGACCCCAAAACACAGACAGCTTATCAGGCCTTACAGTGACATCAGATGTTATTACCTTATAAAAAGTGTGATGTCACAGAGTTACAGATGCACATGGGAGTATGATTCAGAAAATGTGCTCTGTTGAGGAATCAAGGCAAAACAATTGAAAGGGTCAGAAGTAAAGATTGTAAGCCAAAAAAAACCTTGGGGGCCATTCTACCACCTTTTGTAGTTTTCTTAATTTTTTCCTTTACAGCACTACAGCTGTCAACAAAGGAAATAAAAATTTCACTGCTCTAATGTTGCATTTACACTGATGAGAAACTTTTTAAAGAAACTTTAGGTTGAACTTCTGTGTGAACAGAATGTATACATGTTAAAACTATCTTTAAAAACACTTTTATTGTTTAATAAAATTGGTCTTTATAGAAAGGGTAGATTTTTCTGGAATCTGCATTGAGTTTCATTTGGTAATCAGAGACACACAACACAATAAAGCCTTGATAAAAGCAACTCCACAAGCCACGCTTAAGTCACTTGATACACCAAGAAAACACCATATACTACAGACAAAACCTTTGAATTTTCAGTTTGTGAAATAAAGACATTCCTAGCCCTTCTATTAGAAAAATAAACCCTTATCAGTATCTCAGGCTTTACTTCTTGATATTAGCATAAACAGGCCTTGTTTCTTAGAAATGTGATAAACACCTTCAGCCTTCAAATTCAAAAAAAAAGAACTGAGCCACAAACTTTTTGTTGAATCAGAGTCTTTCACTCTTTTCCTTGACTGTTGCGACAGCCAATACTGTTGCATTTTTCAGGAATTATTCCTTTTTAAATGGCTAGGATATGCAAATCCTGCCCTTTGACCTTCTAGCTGAGGAAAGGCCATATTTAGCCTCAGTGTGCATGTGAGTCAAACATGTTATTCATGCACAGGATTATTCAAGAGGTCTAATGTTTGAATCATTATGGGTCAGAAAACTGTCTGCACAGAGTACTCCTTTCTACATGAACCTTGTTTATATCTTTCATCAGTTGCATTTACTCTTCCTAAATTATTCAGTTCCACAGACGTTTTGGGTTCCACCGAAAAGCCCAGAACCTGGGAGTCTTCCCACTGGGAATGGACAGTTTGTGCAGGCAGCTGTCACTGCAGGAGCTGCAACATTCAACTTGTGAAAAAGCTTTTTGTTGAGACAAACATTCAAGCACAGTAACAAAAAAAAAAAAAAAAAACAAAAAAAACCCCAAAAAAACACACAAAAAAACAACAACAAAAAAACCAAAAAAACCAAAAAAAAAACCAAAAAAACACCAAACAACCCAAGCCCCAAACTGTACAGTTCTACAAAATACTTTGCATTACTGCAGTAACTCCCGAGTTTTGTGTGACTAAGTAAGGACCAAAGATTGAGGAAGTGGCCTCGGATGCATCATCCTGAAAAGCACAACGTTACTGAACTTCAGATGTAGGGCAGGCAGAGAACCCCATAGCAGTGCATAGACAAAAATAATCAAGATGAACTCTTTTCTAAAAAAAGAGACAATGAATCTTGGAGCTAACATGAATATGTATTAAAAGCTCCCCAAGCTGCTTCCCCTACATTAAATGGATTTGTTCCTGACAAGATTCTGAGTTAAAGACACCCAGGGCTTACTAAAACTTGCTGGGTGTGACACCAACATCCTAAACCGGAATGCAGGGTTACCCCACGCTGTTACTTTAGGGCAAGTTCTTCAGCCATGGATTCCAGTTAACAGGCCTGAAATCAAAGAGTTCCTAATTACCCATGACAAACTTATTTGCAAACAGCTTGGCAGACACACCGATACCGATCCACCTCTAGGAGCACCGTGGGAGGATGCTGATGACATCTCTGAAAGGCTAATTGCATCTGCCAGGAGCTTGAGATCATCCCCAGCCCTTTGCTCCACTGCCACCCATTTCCAGAAGGTGAAATCAAAGAATGCTGAGCTCATTTGCATCCAAAGTGCTTCTCGCTTTTCACAAACACGAATTGCAAATAAAGCCGGGCAGAAATTTTGCCAAAATACTTACAGAGTAACAGAAAACAAAGCTGAAATGATACTGGGAATTCACCTTCCACCAGGATCACGCATACCTGTATCAACCCTATGGCCACGATAGCCATGAGTCAAGACAGTACTCCGATACTTTTAGTCTAGAAACATGTAACAAAGGATGTTCCTAGCTTGCAAAAGTTTTACTTCCCAGAGATTGCAAAACCAAGCTTGCCAAAAAGACAGAGCACTATCGACATGCACACAGTTAGAGGTATGACTCAATTGGACAATGACAGTAATCACGATGAAGCACGACCTTAGCACAGCAGCAGCATCAACTGTCAAGAGCTGCCCAAAAATAACACAAAGAAACAAAAGAACCCTGAGAGTTTTAACGAATTTTTTGAAAGCTCATGTGATACTTGTCTGAAAGATCACAGTCTGTTCATACCGAGAGTCAGAGACATCTCACGAAAAAGCAAAACACTGTGTGGCTGAAAGATCACAAGCAGGAGACGGAAGAAACAGGAGATGGAAGTAACACCGTGCTCGAGAGACGGGAGGCACAGCCGGGCGTCAGATACTTCCCTTCTCCTGGGCACCTCCAGCTCCTCGGACGCAGCTGACACAAAGTCAGCAGCACCGCATCTGTCCCGCGCCCGGCACAGTCCCGGAGCCGGCACAGCCCCTGGCCCCGAGCTCCTGAGAGCGTCCCGGGGAACCGCTCCAGCCCCGAGCTCCTGAGGGCGGCGGAGCCCCGCGGCTGCCCCGGCCGAGTACTGAACCCCAGACACCCCCTCAGAGCTGAACCCCACAAACCTCCTCAGAGCCGACCCCCACACGCCCCCTCAGAACTGCCCCGACCGCCCCACAGCGCTCGGTGCGAGACCCAGTCCCTGCGAGGCGCCGCCACCGCAGCGCTGGCTAGCCCATAGGGAAAGAGCAGGAGGCAGGGGGGCTTGGGAGG
>VZRQ01000013.1:159013-173392 GCA_013397975.1 Machaerirhynchus nigripectus | reverse complement strand
CGCCCCCGCCGCGGCTCCCGGCGCAGCTGGGCGGCGGCAGCCAGGTGCTGTCTGTCTGAGGTAGCGGGGGTGGATTCTTGTCAAAACCAAAGAACCCCGGTGCCGTGCTGGGCCGGGAGCTCGCCGCCCGCCGCTGTGAGGGCTCCCGCTGCGGGGGTGGTGAGGTGGCTCGTGCTCCGTCTGTCAGAGCTGGGGCAACAGAGAAGCTCCCGAGATCACAGGTTAGCGTGCCTGAGTTCACAGAATCACAGAATTGTTTGGGTTGGATAGGACCTGTGGAGATCACCCAGTCCAACCCCCGTGCCAAAGCGGGGTCCCGGAGTAGGTGACACAGGAGCGCGTCCGGATGGGTTTGGGATGTCTCCAGAGAGGGAGACTCCACAACCTCTCTGGGCAGCCTGTTCCAGTGTTCTGCCACTCTCAACCTAAAGAAGTTCTTCCTCATGTCGAGGTGTTTGCGCTTCAGGTTGTGCCCATTACTCCTGGTCCTGTCACTGGGCACGACTGAGCAGTGGCACCCTCCTCTTTGCACCCGCCTTGGGGATATTTGTGTGGATTGATGGGATATTTGCTCAGCCTTCTGTTCTCTGGACTGACCAGGCTCAGCTCCCACAGTCTCTGCTCGTCTGAGCTGCTCCAGACTCCTCATCATCTTTGTGGCCTCCGCTGGACCCTCTCCAGTAGTTCCTTGTCTTTCTTGTACTGAGGAGCCTAGAACAGACTTCACCAGCTGAAGCTACCTCCCACCAAAGGCCTGAGGCAAGAAGCACTTTCAGGGCCAGCCGTGCTGCAGGAGTTGCCAGACCCTCCTTTATCGCTTTATTTAAAAGGCAGCGCGGCCCTCCGGGGTTGAGACCTTAGACTCGGGCTCGTCCCATTCCTCCGCGCCGCCAGGGGGCGCGCTGCCACCCCGCCGTTCCCGCTTGGCGGCGCGCGCATGCGCGGTGATTCAAACGCGATGGCGGCTGAGGCGGCTCAGGGTTGAGGGGGAGCGACCCCCGCTCGGCCCCTCGCCCGCCCGCCGCTGCCTTGGCACGATGTCCTCGGAGTGCAGCGACACGGCGGCGGGCGGACAGGCGCCTAAAACTAGGCGGAAAGGTACCGTGGGGCAAGGGTGAGCCCGCCCTGCCTGAGGCGGGAGCCCGGCCCTGCCCGGCCGAGGTGGGGATCCGAACTGAGGCGGGAGGCCCCGCGGTGGGCCCGGCTGAGCTCTCTTTGCCGCTCTTTCAGGAGGAAGAATCGTGCAGTCTCGCTACCTGCAGTTCGATAGGAAAGACAGCAAGAAGGCGCCGGGACTGCCGAGCTCAGGCGTCGCTCAGCGAAAGGCAGAAAAGGTGTGAGATCGGCTAGGACGTGTGGCAGCCAGGCCTGGGGAAAACCGACTTGCTGGGGTTATGAGGGAGTTGTGGTGTATTACTTGGTGGGAACTTGGGACTGTACTCGGTGACTTGCAAAGCACCAAGGTGCGCTGGGATTTAGTTGTTTATTGTCAGCATTTAAGTTGAAGGTAAGATACATTGCTGATTATGTCCTGTCTTAGCTGTTTCTTTATTGTCAGGATGCTTCATCAAGTTCCTCCTCATCAAATGCTTCTCTGTCGTCTTCTGGAACTAAAGCAAGATCGGTTCTTTCTCAGAAACACAAAACTTCTGCTGGTAGGTTTTACCAGTGTTTAAAAGCTCTTTTGTATTTCCAGTCTATGGAACTCTTAGCAACTTTAAGATACTGATATTTTGTATTACTTGCATCACTGATAGTTATTATTTGTATGCAAAGGAAATTGAGAAACTTGATGTGAGACTAAGAGAAACCAGGTCCTGGATCTGGAATTGAGTGATTGAGTTGTCTAAAATAAATATCTTTTCTGCCTTCTGCACAAGGTTTTGAACTGTTCTTTTCCTATGCCCTCACCATTACTCCACTTTTTAAATTTAATCTTTCTGTTATACAAAGTGTGAGTGACTGAAAATCTCTGTCTGCAAAACCATCCCTTTTTATTTCTTTTGTTATTGCCAACAATTCCTGTCTGACAGGAATTAGTTGTCTGACAGTCCTTGCTTGTCTCCACAGTCATCCAGTTACTGGTGTTTGAGACAAATTATTCCCTTGTTCTCTGTGAATTAGGACCTCAGAGGGTCTCACTTTGAACTGCTGTTTATGGGGTCGTTAGAGAGTGGGCTTTAGTCATAATAATTTTCCATTCTGGCTGCAATTCCAGTTGGTAGCTTTCTTTGGAGGTTCAAGAAAAATAAGTGTTTAATGCTGTTCCTTAGAAAACAGGTGCTCGTTAGACATTCCTGGGAACAGAGGGTGTTTCTGATAAGCTCAAGAGGGGCCTTGTCCAGGTGCAGTTCATCAAGGCCAAGGCCTAACGAGCATTTCTCAGGTCATGGTGGGGTGTGAGTGGGGAGGATGCGACCAAATCAGCTTCCCTGGGCCTCTACAGCTTGGAATTGTGCACTTGTGCTGAACCTGTTCTAATTCTTTTAGTCTGATAACAGCTTCTCTCTACAGGTGTTGACCATAGCTCATTAAATCAGAGTGGTTTTGAGAAGGGTAACTTGCAGTCCACTTTATTAGATGATGAAAAAATGAAGCTACCCGACCTTGATATTTCTGCTATTAATGGTAAATTACCATTTATACTCAATTTCTGGGGTTTTTTTTTATTTTTAGTGTATGTGCTGAAACCTGGGGATAAGAAATTGTTGTATTCTTGTATATTTACAAAAGGATTTTAAGCAGAGGTACTCAGACCTTTGGAGTTTAAATTCTCGATTGTAGTATCTTTTGGGTGCTCTGTTTTAGTTTAAAGTCAAAAAGTAAAGAATAAATTACTTTTGAGTCTTTGTTCCTATAATAGGTGGGTGTCAGCCCTTCTGAAAAGTGGATTGCACCTGTTTGTCACTTAAAGCTAAATGCTCACATGATCCACATCTGCTCATGAGTATATTAGAGCCAGAAATAGAGCTCAGATCCTCTTTACTGAGGCACAATAATTTTGAAATTATCTCTGCCTTTAAAGAACCTGATGGTCTATAGAGCTCGACAGAAGAGCCCAATAACTTTCTTGTTGTGATACAGTTAAAACTGACCCCAAGAAGACTTCTCATTCAGAATCTGCTTCAGAAGGGGACTCAGACACAAAGAAAATAACCGCAGAGACTGATGATGATGATGAGGTGAGTCTCACTGCTTTCACTGGTGAGGATATTTATTTTGAAACAAAGATTTTCTGTTTATCTTTAACCTGAGATACAACTGAGGTCCTGGGATGATCTAAAGCCTCCTTGCAGAAGTCAGTTCTACTGCTGGCAATGAGTGGTGTGTTTATCAGATATCTGGACACTGACCAGAGCTTTCCTTCCATTTCTTCTGGTAAAGAATCTGTTCCAATTATTGCATCTTCTCAGGTGGATTCTTCTTGCATTCCTACCCACACTCTTTAATTACATCACATTATCTTTAAGGATTTCCTGGCATTTTTGTTCTGAGAATTAATACTGGTTTCATCTAACATAAAGCGCCTTATTTAGGGATCTCATTCAGTGTAGCAATGAAACTTCAAATTCTTAACCAGAATTATGAAAGTCTGCTGAAATTGTTGTAAAAGGGTGGAACAAGGAGCTTTTTTTTAATTAACTTGAGTGTTTAAACCCACGAACTTGTCTCATCAAGCTGCCTGTTGTTGGTGTTGATTCCAGTCATGAATTGGACTATTGGTAATTTATTTGGTAATTAATCTGACCACTGAAAAAACAATTGGTGTAGAATATTCTTTTCTTTTCTGAAGGAAAGTGATTCTTATGATCCGATGGCAGAGCTGGAATCTGAGACACTGCTTTTAACTTACCTAAGAATAAAGGTGAGAGTTAGTCAAGTATTTGGTGCTTCAGATAGAACTTGATATTGATGATTTCTTAAATGCTTCCTGACCTGTAAAAGTTAAAGTTTTTGTGACTGTATATGTTTATGATTTGTAAAATCAGAAGACTTGCTATGGAAACTCTTAGAGTGAATTCAGTGCTAGTTTATTAAGCTAGTGCTGGTTCTTAGGAATTAGGGGGATGCAGAAGTTTTGGGAAAACTGAGTCTGTCTGGAGTTCAAGGTTGTAGCAGTGTCTTTGTTCCCTCAGTGCTGTGTGTGTGCATTTTCCTTTACAAAAAGGAGCAGGGGTGGGGCAAGAGTCTTGAGGGGATCTTTAACTCTGATGTTCTGTGCTTACTGTGTGAGGTCTCCTACTCATTAATTGAAACTCTTTGGCCTGGTCTGAGGCTTGCATTTGTTTATTCAGAATATGTTAATTGCTTAGATGTAGTATTGCTTTAATTGTGAATACTTTTGGGATGTAATAGGCAGAAAAAAATGTTGCCAAGATGGAGGAAAAAGCAGAAAAAAACTTGCTAATGTTGTGCAAAGAAAAGCAGAGGCAGCAGGAGAAGCTCTGGGAGCTGAAACGTGAAATTCTGCTCCAGGAGAGAGAGCAGAAGCTCAGTGAAACATTAGACAAACAGGTAAGTTTTAGCAGGATTTATGCTTGTCTGATAGTTACACAAACTCATTTATGAAGTAGTCCTTTATCCAGAGGAAATTTCTCTGCCTCTGTGACTTGCAGGGGTACAATTTTATGCATCTTAAAGAAAACTAATACCTCCTTCCTGTTGAGGCCTGTAATGCTCTGCAGTACCTGAGCAGGTGCCTTTGTCCCTGTTGTGTTGTCCCTCGTGGACAGGCAGGAAGGAGAAGCTGGAGCTCTTGGGCAAGGGCAGAGATTGCAGTGGCTGCCAGGGCAGGGTCTGGGTGATGCACAGGAGATTGAAGTACCCAAAACCACGTGAACATCCTGCACTTAGGCAACTCCAGTTATGGTTAGAGCTGAGATGCCACCCCTTAATGAGAAGTGAACGTCTTCTGTTGTTTATTTGTCTTGTTTGTATGTGTTAGCCACAAGTAGTTCTGGCCTAGTTGCAAGAAGACAGGTTTCTAATGAATGATTAATGTCTTCTTCTGTAGTGTAGCGAGCCAGGTGTGCAATTACAAAAGATGTGCTTTTGGGGAAGTGTTGATTCAGTGTGTGTCTCTTCCAGATAGAAGTGCTGTCTCCCCTTGTTGCTGTCTGTGAACAGTTTAAAGAGCAATATAAAAGCTTTGCAGCTTCCCTGGATGCTACAAGACATGAATTACCCATCAAGAACATTCACATAGAAGGAGATAAGCAAACCTACCTTGGTATGAAAATTTGATTTTATTAAATTTGCTTTCAGGTATAGTGGGTCTATGCTAAAAAAACTTCTCACACTGCTATTGCTACATCTATGGCCACTGGAGGAGCTTTGCATGCTCTTAGAGCTTGTGTGGACACTGGGCTGCAGCAATAGTCACATGTTGTGCTATGTGTCATTCTTATCTCTGTTTAAATACTTAACTACACAGTTTTTTATCTTGCAGCAGAGAAGAAATTAACTTTTAAAGTTAGCTCAGTCTTCACATACACCTTCTTTAGCAGGTTTCTATATATTTTAACTGTATTCATGGCATTCCTTTTCTTCTCTTGTTCCTACAGTGTAAACAAATTGTAGCAATACTGTGATCTTTCTTCCTTCTCTGTTTGAGGGACGCAGTTGTTTGGGTAGACGTGCTCATGTTTCTTGTAGAACTGGAGCTTAAATATTACAGTGTGCTGTCTTGAATCATAGAATGTTTAATAAATCAGTACTTGCATTTTGTATTGAAGTCTGGACAAAAAGTTACACTTAAACTGCTGGTCTGCAAAAACCAAGATTCTTAAAACATTTACAGTAATCTTGCACTTGGTTTTTTTCTTACATTTGTCTTAAAATTCTTTGACATACTCTAAATGAGAGCTTGATTAGCAATTTTAATAGCCTGTTGCTGGTGCTAGTCACAACAGTGAAAAATAATTTGGCTTTTACAGTTTCATGGTGTTTTTGTGTAAGCTGAACAGTAGTTTTGTGGCATGTAGATCACCTGTCTCTGGGTTACTCCAGCTGTTAATATCTTGTATTAACTGGTGCCTAGTGTTAGTAATAGCCCCATTTTTAGTAATACCTGTAACATCTCATCTTCCAGATGAACTGGAAAAGCAATTAACGATCACACAGGAGCTTCTGACAGAAGTTATGCCAAACCACTCAGAAGATAGTGCAAAAGCACTCAGTGCACTGAAAGAGCTTAAAGAAGTGTCTCAGCAGCTGAATAAAGGGCTTCAAAGGTAATCACAACAATTGGGTGAAAAGACTTGTTCACTAAATATTGAGAGGACAATCTGTAGACCTTGCCAGAATATATCCAGAACACTCTCTGTAGGAGGATTAACTGAGGGTTTGGTAGCACTAAGTGTAATTCTCTTTGTAGAAGTCATCTGTATTTCTATCCCTGCCCTGCCTACAGTCAAAGTAGGATGTTTGGGGTTGGTTTTGTTCTCCAAGTGAGCTACTTCAATATGCCATTCTCTGACACTTCAGCTGAGAATTTCTGAGAGCAAGAATAGACTTAGTAAGTGCACATATGTAGGAGTGGAGAAACCCAGGAGACAGAAAAGTGAACTGGAAACTGTCTTAAGTAACAACCCTGCAGATGTATCGTCCTTGAGAAGGTACAAGGAGCACAGAGAAGGGTTTTCTCCTCAACTATTGTGACAACAAATACAAAGCATCACTGGGAGGATGAGGAAGGGATAAAGTATGACTAATGTCCTTTCCTTCCTTCATTGCCCCAGAAGAGATCAGAGTTAGAATCTGAAGATTAATAGACCATTAAGCCACTCATCTCCCCCTCATGCAAACTGCTCCATCTCTCCTCCCAGTTCTTGCTTTTAAGAAGAAAATTCACATTTTACATTTTGCTTCTTCTGGTGGGGCCGTAGTAGGAGAAAGATGCAAATGTCCAGGCATGCAGTCTTTGGGCTAAAGCAGACTTAGTGTCCTTCAGAGTCGCTGATTTAGCTTCATGTGTTCCAGGAGCTTCACAGATGTGCAGAACCTGTCATTTGAAGCCAGTAAAGAAGTTTCTCTGCATAACCAATACGTGTGCGAAGAGAATCATGGAGTAGATGTTGTGAAACGCTGGTATTTCAACTAAGTTTCTGTATTGTTTTACTACTGGGTAGGTACTAACTCAATGCCAGCAGACTTTTTATCCTTTTACTTCTTGTATGCACACACAACCTGCCCAGATTTTCAGTGAAGCCAGCAGCAGGGGTGCTCACTGATACAGAAATTGGAGGGTGTTCTTCAGGCTGTCCCACAGGGGGGCATCGCTGCTCTCTTTTAATGTGCATTTCTCTGACAGATTTTTCATCACTTTCTAGCTTGACAGCACTGAAAGGTAAATGATAAAAAGTGCTTTTCCTGGCAAGTCTGACCTGTGTGTTAATGTGCAGCCTGGGCTTTGGTTGCTCACTGAACAACTTCTGCAGGAACTCTGAATTGTCCCATATTTCTGGATGTGCTGTGTGGGTACAAAGTACTTGCTTGGAAGGTGCCTGGTCACTTTTAACAAGTGAGAATTTTTGTTAACTGGTTGCCTAATTCCCTTGTAAATAAATTATTGAAATCATAAATGCTTTTATATGAACCTGACTCCTCTTTATGGACTTTATTCTTTTTAATAATAAAGACTACTTTCCACTGTTCTATCAGTAGCCTTCAAGTTTGAGTATGTTCACTGATCTCCTACAGCAGCTTTTGTTTCCATCTGGGCTTACTTTGGGCTAATACTACACAGGCCAACGATGGACTTGTACATGCCAAGTGGTCCCAGTGGTCAGCCATGAGCACCCCAGGTTCTGAGGCCAGAGGACTGGAAATGTAGAAAGAAACCACAACCCTAATTACTGAGTGAGCGTGCTGTGCTATGAACATACAAGCCACATCTGGCATATTTCTTCCACATACTTTCCTTTTTGTACTTGGAATGCATTTTTCCCTGGAAGACATGCTGTAACCTGTATTGTTTAACCTGTGGAACCTCATTCTGTGATGGTTTTTCACATTTCTAGCTTTGTCTAAGCTGTGTCTGTAAGGCTTTTTGGCCCACACCTAGGATACCTGGAGTATTATCCTTGCACTCCTTCAGGTGCTGTTCAGGCTTTCTTTCTGGCACTACTAGGGGGTCTAACTAGAGTCTTGTCTCCTTTTATTAAACATTAAATTAAGTAACTGGATCAGTAGATGTGCCACACCCATAAAACAGACTGTTCAGACCCTCCTTGCATACAATGTCAGTGTCATTTTTTAGCAGCAGCTTCTCTGTGAACGAGTGTTATTTTAGGATATCTGTCTGTTATTTCTTTTTCCTCACAAATGACCTGCACCTGGTAGTTCACCTGTGTGGCTGCAATGCAGCACATCAGCAATAGGTGCTGGATGCAGCTGGATCGAGTTCTGGGGCAGGAGCATGAGCTGCATCCATGAATTTGGCCACTGGATGGGGAACTTTGCCCAGCAAAATCATGTTGGCTGTAAATGTGTGGGCAATGTGTAGTTTTGGTGGATGGAGATGGGGGTAGAAAGGCTCCAATATGATGAAGCTGGTTTTGCTGGGTTTGGATTATTGCTGGGCTATATGTCCTGACACCTTTAACCTCTTTATGATCAGTGTGTCAATTCTGACTGAAAGTTGGGAAGGGTCATCTTAAATATGAGAGGGGAAGGATGAAATTGAAATCAGTATTGTAGTGTCTTGATAATAATGTCTCCACACAGGCACAGCAGAATTTCTTTCCTAGGATTTCTTTATGATAAGCCTCACTGAGGGTCTGAAAAAGTATTTTTCTTTCAAGAAATACTTCTAAATTAAACCCATTATTTTCTGTCAAGTGACTTTTTACCTTTGAGTTACTATTGGATGTGTATACCTACGCCCAAACGTTACTTAAGCAACAGCCAGCAATGCAAATTTCCCCTCTGAAAAGCAGTGGAATGCTGCTGGTTCTCCCCCCGGGGAGGTGCTTGCTGTGAGCACAATTAAAGGCTGTAAATCTTTCGGGGGCAGTAGTTCAGCCCCGCTGCTGCAGGCGGCACTCGCTGCACTCGTTATCCTCCCACAAGGCAAAGGGGAGTCCTGGGGCTGGAGCCAAGCTGCTGCTACAGAACAATTCTGTGCCCGGGGATGTGCACTCATTGTTTCAGAAGAATCAGAGGCATTAATTTCAGCATTCTGGCCATTCTTTTCTTTAAACTGAACACTTGTGTAACTCTTTGTACAAATGGTACAACAAGTGTTAGCTAAGGCAGCTCAGCCTCTCCAGGAAAGAGTTTTAAACTAGTTTGAGCTGAGATTTTTCTTTCTTGATTTTCATGAATGTTCTTTCTAAGTGGTCCAGTTTTGGCTCTTTGCAGAAGTCTTTTAGGCTCCTCCACCTTGAAATAACCACAGAATTGGCTGCTGTCATTTAACACTGTACAAACAACAACAACAAAGAACTGCAGAATCACTGGAGCAGGAACTAAACAGATGTGACACCACTTATTTTGTATTTTCCACTTATTTTCTGACAATGTCACATGCTCTAAATCGGTTGGAATCCTAAACAAATTAAGGGCTCTTTTTATTCAGGTTATGTGTCTTTTTTCCCCCTGTGGAACTAATAATGTTCTCCCTGCTGTACCTTGTATCAATGTAGATTTAGTTTTGTTTTGTCTGCACATGTGCAGTACTTATAACCTATTTATTCATTTTTTAGGCTAGAAGTTCTTGACCAATTGTTAACATTCGTGTGTGTTAAGGTGCTTTTTGGGGGGAAGGGATTTTTATTCTTCCTCTAAAAATTGAAAGCAATTGTGAAATGAGCCAGGTGGGTGAGAGCCTGGGTGGAAGGGGGAGCGCAGAAATTGAAGCATTTGTCCCCTGCAAAATTCTTGGTTGTTTAAAAAGAGATTGGCAAAGCTTTTAAGCTGGGTTTGCCCTGCAGCTTGGCCTGCCTGGGTGCTGGTGTGTCTGGGGGAGCTGTGACCACATTCTCCTCAGAGCCGCTGCTGCTGCCAGACCCTGACCACCAGCTCGGGAGGGCTGAGTCAAGGCATTTTTTGCTGTAATTCCTGTGTTCCCTGCAGTGCGGGCTCTGGGGTCAAGGTAAGGCAGGATCCCTCCTGCCCGGGGTGCCCTGGGCTGGAGTTGCAGCCCTGGAAGTCACCGAGGCTCGTTTTTCCCCTCACCACACCCCAAACCCCCCAACTCTTTGTTCACACGAGCTGCAAATGGAGCTGGGTCTGTGCTCATCAACAGCCAGCAAAGCAGCTCATGACCCCAGCAGATGTTTCTGCATTTTAGGCTAATGAGAACTTATTGGATTACTGCAGTCTTCCCTGCCTCGGAGTAAATACCACTTTGTTGGAGATCCGGAAATTCATACTGAATATGATAAACAAACTGCTGGCTGGGCTGGGATTGCCAGGACATGAAAAGAGCTCCGGAGCGGCAGAAGATCTAACAGCTCTGAAATGCACCACTGAGCCACACCAATTAAGAGCATTTCCAGTGATTATGTGAGCATTCCTGTTCAACTCACAGAAATTATTTTAGGTTGTTTCTTCCGCTGCATTTGTGTGTGGTCTGTAAAGTAAGCACGAGGTTTGCAGAGTGGGCTCAAGTGCCTCTGACCAGCTTCTTTTAAAATAATTCTGTGATAATGCATATGCAAGAACTGAGTTTCCTCCTAATTCAAGATTCTAAATTTTCTGTTATGGTTGCCCTATATAAATTTTTAGGTTTATATAGACAACGTATGTTTGGAGATGGCCTGTAGGATATGGAAACTTAAGTCTTTTGTTTAATATGGGAGGTGGCTCTGCTGTTCAGTCAGACTATGCACAAACTGTATTTCCCCAGTCATGTAGGGCTGAGAAGAGAATTGGGAAGTTATTTCTGACTAAATATCTGAATGACAGCCCCTTCCTGCTAAGCACAGTGCTCTTCCTTCTAAATCATTCAAATTCCTTCATTTGAATGTTTTCCTAGTACTATTTCAGTCACTTTGTCAGGAATTAAAATGTTACATTACTGTGAAAGATCAGACTCTCCTGTTCTGTAGATGAATAATAACCATTTTTGACAGAACTATTTAATAATTATGTTCTCAATATCATTATCCTGTTATATGCTACTTAGATTACAGTCTTAGTTGAAAAGTGCTCTTTAATTATCCTTTCCTTATAATTTGTTCTAGAGATGTTTGTATTCCTGGGGGCAGGATCAGTCTGGTTTCTGCCACTCTGTCTGGACTGATGTAGTCTCTGTTAAACCATTTTCTTGGGTGAGTTGCAGGAGTGTGGCAAAGCTTGGGACACTTGTTTTGCAGTTATCAGTTTCTGCTTTTGCTATCTCTGTTTGGCTGTCACAGAAACACAAAGGGAGAACAAAACTCAGAGTTGTTGAATAGGTGTGGCTTTTTTACCATGAATATAATGCTGTAAAAATTAACTAAGGCCTTGTTCTTGTCTGGTGGTGTGTAATGACTGAGGTGAATGTTTTTCCATTGGGAAGGGGGGGGAAATGATTCTGGAAATTGATGACTTTTCAATTTTTCACCCACCTTCTACTGAAATCTAGTGTGTAGAGAACTTAACACAAAATTAAATGATTAATAGCCTTGGGTTTAGTACAGTATCTTTCATGTGCACAATTTACACATACTAAAATTTTTAAATAAGTGAGTATTACCTTTTATACCTTTGGATCTGATCATCTGAGTGACAAGTTAGTGACACCACTCATGCTGAGGCAGTTAGCAAGGGCTAATTATTGATGGCATGGTCCTACCACTTGTTTCCTGTGAGTTGTCTTACTGATTGCGATTTTGCAGTTGAGGTGGGGGGAAAAAGCAAAAGGATTCCCAGCTGAGAGTAGCAATACTTGAGAATTTTAATTTTTTGTTTGACAAATCCCTGTCTGATAATTTTCACATTGCACACAGTTTATTTATGGGGTAGTTGGGACATGGGGGAGGATTCCCTCTCCTGCAGAGTAATGATGAGGCCATACAAGCCATCAAGATGTAAATCAGATCTGGCCAGAACCAATACAGATGTATTCACACCTTCACTCCAAACCCCTGTCCCTCCCTCACCTTTCTGCCACCAGCATGGCCAACACCAATCCCCCACATGCTCTCAAGTGCCTGAGATTCCTAAGACTTTATGAGGAGCAGAATTACGTTTTCTGTAAACGAAATAAAAATCCAAACTATGCACAGTGCAAGCGGGTGGGTGAATATGGCCCATAGATCTGACTGATGAATAGTTTTTATACATGGGCAGTTCTTACAGAACTTCCTTTTAACTCCTAACCATTACCAGATGTGGTTGCAGGCGGCTGCTGGAATTCCAACACCTGTTGCATCACACTGAATGGGATTCATTTTGGCAAGCACAGAAAATTCCATTTCAGTAAGTAAATAGTTTGAAATTATTTCTAAAGCCTCCTTTTTTTTTTTTCAGACCAAGTTGATTCCAGCCTTATTTACAGGATTGCACATACCTTCATAATTAGAAGATGGTTTGCAGTCTTCAGAGGCTCTAATTGCCTGAGTCTTGTAGTCAGTAAATATCACATGGAAAATCTTCAATTTAGAAGAAATCTCTCCTTTAAAAGAGTGAGCAATTCAAAAGGGCTGTACTCCACATAAGGGTGATTTCTGTCTGTGCTTTTAGAAATGCAGAGATGCACATTTGTGTATTATTCTGAAGGTGATGGAGCTCCATTTCAGAACTGCACTTTGCTGCATTCATCAATTCATTGCTGAATCCTTTTTCTTCTTCAAAGCCCTTACCCAGAGGTTTTTCAAAGCTTTTTCCTGTGGTTGACAGGATGGGTGTTTAGTAGCACTTTGTGATTTTTTTTGGTACATTCCCCATAGATCTCAAGCATGAGTCTGTAAAGAACCCTTTGTGGTTTGCTCTAGAAAGCTATGGATTGAGTGTAGAGGTAATTAATTAATTAATTAGTATTTTTGAAAGCGTGATGCTGTTTCAGCCCAAACATACCTGATCTCTGCCGTGCCATGGGAACAGCAAAGGTGCTTCATTTTCATTTTGCCTCCTTTAATCTTTAATCAAAGGATCCCAACATCCCCTGAAGTGTCACCCTGAGGAGAGGCTGGCATCAGAATGGCTGCTCTGCAGACGGGGAAACACGGAGGCAGACAGGGTTCTGTGTTTGTAGATGAGAACATGAAGAAGCTGGAAAAGAATTTGGAGTTACCAGATTTTATTTCACCTGTTTCAGTTTGTCTTGGACAAAAAAAAAACCCAAACAAAACCTAAAACATTCCCACTTCAATGCACTTTATAAAAAGTTCCTTCTTATAGTTCCTAGCTCGTAATTTCTTTGGGAAGTGACCCCTGTGGTTCTAGAGTTTAATCTTGTCTAATTTGTCGAGAAGTGTTCTTTTTCTAGATTTGTTCTGCCTCTCCACAAAAATGAGGCAATACTGGTTTAGGATAGATTTAAGTAGGAAAATGTAGCCACATCTCGCAGTGTTACCCATTATCAAAGATAATCTGAATTTATCAAAAAGCTACTGAGTTAGTGACTTTATGTTTAAGAGAAGACATATTAAAATGAGTGTAAGTTTCACACAAGACAAAAATCTAAGTACTGTTTGTGTGTGTAAGCCAGGTGTATTGGGGGGAAAAAATATGCTTCAAACTACCTACACTGAGGGTTTTCATTTATTGCTGGGGCAAGAATTCCACTCTGAAGCACATCTGGGATCCTGGTGTGCCTGGGTTCTCCCCGGCAGGGATCAGAGGAACCATTCCTTGATCTCTCTGTGCAGTGAGAGATGGCATTTGTTCTGTCACCTCGACTCTCTGCTCTTGCCTTGGGTTTGCTTTTCCCGGTTTGAGTGAGCTCTGCTCTTAGGCTACAGCTCTTCCTCAGGCTGGTGCAGTGAGAGCTCCCTCTCCTGTCCCAAGCCCGTGGAACCGCGGAACAGAGGGACAGAGGGATGGAGATGGATAGATTAGGACCTAGGGTATGAGGAGGATGGAGGAGCATCAGTGCTGGCACTGGATTTTGGGTTGGAAAGCAGTTCCTGGACAGCGCTCCGTGGAGTCCCTGAGCGCACGGAGACTCAGTTACCGGGACTGGACCGTGCCGGGAGTGCCGCGCCCCGGTCCTGTTTCATGGGACCTTGGCTTTCGCAGCTCTCCCATCTGTGGGGCTCAGGAGGAAGGCGAGGAGCTCGGGCAGCGCTCCCGGGGCTGTTCGGGCTCGGCAGCAGCGGCGCCGATGCCTCAGCAGCCCTGGGGAAGGCGAGCAGAGCCGGGCGGGCGGTGCTGCCGGGGGCGGGCTGAGGTGAGGAGCGGCCGGGGGCCGGCGGGGCCGGGCTGAGCGCACCTGGGGCCGGGCGGGGC
>VZRQ01000013.1:141634-158923 GCA_013397975.1 Machaerirhynchus nigripectus | reverse complement strand
GGGGGCGGCGGCCAGAGGCACCGGGGAGCCGATCCCGGGCGCGGGGCGGCGGAGCCTCGGGCTGCGCTCGCCGGGAACAAAAGGCTCCTGCTGCCCGCGCAGAGCGCCGTGGCCCGGGCTCCGCGGCACCATGTCCCGCTGCGAGCCCCGCCGCGCCTGGGCGCTGCTGCTGCTCGCCCTCTGCAGCCTGAGCGCCGCCCAGCCCCGCCAGCGCCAGTAAGTACCGGGGCCAGCCCGGCGATCCCGCGGCAGCATCCCCGGGCAGGGCGGCGGGAGGAGAACCGGCTCTGCTCGGCCAGGGCTCCGGGGGGGCTGCACCAGCCGCGGAACAAAGCCCGCGGGGCGTCCCGGAGAGGTCGCGGATCGAGCGCGGCGCGTCCCCGGCAGCGGCGCGTTTGTCCCCGCCGGTGCGAAAGTGCAGAGCGCGGGGAAAGGGGGACGAGAGAAGAAAGCTCCCATGCGATACCTGCCTCCAGCTGCTCCGCAGCGTTTATCTGCAAACAATTATTTAAGGAATCCGGCTGCTGCGGTGCTGGGGGTGGTTGAAGGTAGCGCTGGGCGCTCCCGAGCAGCGTGTGAAGATTTTTTTTTGTGGGGAACATCAGCCGGGGAGAAAGTGCGGGCCAAGTTCTCTGACTTTTAGAAATTGAATCCACAGCCCTTTTCCACTATGTTTAGGTTAATTTTGATTAAGGTTTGCTTTGTTCTTTATCCCTGGCTTATTATAGCCCGTCAGCATCGTGAATAGCAGCATTAACTGAGTGCCATGGAGAACTTATTTTCACTTGCTTACTAGAAAATATTTCGCGTCCTGCCAAGTTTCGGTGTAACCTGACAGAGCTGTTAGTTAAATGTGCTTAAAGGATCTGTCCAGTCCCTGTCAAGTTAACTCTTTGATTGCCAAGTTAAATATTTAATTTTCAAATGCCACTTATAAAGTGATTTAAATAGTTGCATCGAGGGACTGATACTTCAGGAAGAGTTTCAGCAATTCAGAACAATGTGAGTACATGTGCTTCACATATGGCACCATAGTGCTGGGCTTATGACAGTTTAAATCTGATCATTTCACCCTGAATGCAGCTGGTCCTCTTTCTCCCTGTGCAGCTAGATCAGCTATCTCTCTCACCAAGGATTTGCAGGCTCAGTAGTAACTTCTTATTGTTATTTATTACCATTCTGATGAATTTTCAAACCTGGCAGCCATAAGGTTTTGAATCTGCAAGTACCCCGTGCAATTTAACTCGAATGCCACAGAGTTCTGAACTTCCTTTGGGGGTAATGGGATCTCCATGGCAATGAGGCCTGCTGAGAGAGAAACATGGGCTTGGAATTTGATAAAAGATTACTTGGGGGCTGTAAAACACCATCATCCTCATCCCAAAGTGATAATTAATCATGAGCTAAAGAAACCTGGCTCATGGGACTGTAGAAAGGCATGGGCTGAGAAATTTGGCTTGAAAAGGCATCTGAGGAATTGCCTCGTGTTAAAAAAAAATCCTTTTGGGTAGGAGAAAAACCCCAGAAAGGTGTGTCATGAAGAGAATATAAATGTGTTGCTTCCAGCCCAATGCATCAAAGAGCTCAGAGCCTGCAATGCTTTTAGCTGACAAGTTCATGGCACGGTGCCATTCACAGAGGAGTGGTGCAGATTCCATTCAGAAACTCTCGCAGCATCTATGGGAGGTCGTTTTGGGTGGCTTTAAAGCTCTCTGTGTGCCTTCTAAAATAATGCCTTTTGTAAACTTGCAGGATCTGATTGTTTGAACAAGAATGTGGTAGTGGAGCTGGGAATTCGAGCCCAGTTTTGTAGCTGCAGTTTCTGGGCTGCTTCTGTATAAACTGGAAGTTCAGGTGTGTTACATGTGTTGAGTCTGAGGGTTAGAAAGCTCCAAAAATCAGCTCTGAGTCTCTTGTCTTCTATATGAAGTTGAACTATGAAAATGGAGCCATATGATTGAGTCAAAAATATCTAATTTGTTTCAAAGATAGCATTGGCTACAAAGCTCTACCAGAGGTTCAGGTACCTCCTTATTCCTTCATGAACTTCAGCTCTTTTATGGTTAGCTGGTTGGATGTTTAGTTTGTTACATATAATAAATAAATGAATCTATTCATTATATAGATGCAACAAACATGGATATTACCGTTTTTATTTAAATCCCAAGGATTTGTAAGGCATTTAGACTCTGTTCATTTATACATTTATACATACTAGATACAGGCTTAGACTGCTGGTGGCCACAAACCTGACCATACAGGGGTAAACACGTCACAGAGAAGTTTGTCCTTTTCCTTTTGCCACACAAAAAGCGGCTCACAAATGTGGCTGTGTCTTGACTGACCACTCCCAATTGTGCTCCTCAGGGGTTATTTGATTGCAGCACCTTCTGTTTTCCGCTCTGGGGTGGAGGAAGCCATAAGTGTGACCATCTTCAACTCTGTCAAGGAGACAACGGTGCAGATCCAGCTGGTGGTCAAAGGAGAGACTGTGTCACGGAGCCACGGAACAGTCCTGGGTGAGCTCCTGTGCCTCTGAACTTGAGAACTGATT
The DNA here is from genome assembly GCA_013397975.1 of Machaerirhynchus nigripectus. NCBI lineage: Eukaryota > Metazoa > Chordata > Aves > Passeriformes > Dicruridae > Machaerirhynchus > Machaerirhynchus nigripectus. The sequence goes on along the minus strand of VZRQ01000013.1, from coordinate 156,369 downwards.
TATGGCTTGAGGTCCTGTGGGTGCACACTGGTATCTCCTAAAGAATTCCTTTAGGTGATAATGGGATCAAACTAATAGTTAATTGATTTGCTACTGCTGCCCCTTCTCAGTTGATTGTGCTGAAGTGGTTTTGATGTGTGTGATCTCAAACATGTAAGGCTGATAAATTTGGAACACCAAGACATACAGAGCCCCTAGATAATTAATACTCCTGAGTTTTATAGTGAATATACTTCCTTTTGATGCCTGAATATTTATCAGTGAGGGGGGCTATATAAGGAGTAAGATAAGTTTATTTTGAAGAAAAATAAGAAATTGGTGATGATATAGATTTTATCTCTCCAAAACGAGTGCTGGGAATACAACCTCCCCATCTTCAGGAATGAGTGCTTCTGAGAGAGGTGGTGATGTTTGTGTGGTTGGATAAGTCTGTAAAATCCAAGCCAGATACCTCTGTCCTGTGAGTAAAGATGTGTTTTGATTATGTCCAGCTTAACACTGAGTGAATTTACACGGGTGAAAGTGAAGTCCAGTTGTACCACTGCCAGTAGTGGTGGAAGCTGTAGTGTAGACAAGGCAATCAGGCTCTTTAATCCTCATGTTTTAACCCTTCTGTGTGTCAGAATGGGGAGTTTTATGAAAGCCATTCCCTTTCTTGGAATGGTTTGTCTCTGGTTGTGTTGTCCCCTTGCTGTCTTTGAAACTGGCTGACAGCTGCAAAGCCATTCAAAGGGAGTGATGCTTACACACGTGGGCAGCACATGCTCAGGAGAACCCCTAGGTATGGCTGTACCCAGCAATCAAAACAGATCCTACGAGTGTTTGTTTTGAGAATTGTTTAAGTCCCAAAAGTGGCCAGGTCCTTTTCACAGCAAAACACTTCCCTAGGCACAGGCTGCCCTGTGCTGGAACCTCAGCCTTGGGGGTGCTCTCCAATTGCAGAGCAATTTGCAGTTTACCTTGGGCAAAAACTGTAAATAAATGTGAACCAGGTTTGTTTTGGAGAACTCTGCTGGGTCTGACTTGCTCACCCTGCAGATTGTTTTATACAGTGCAGGAAAATTACTTCAGGTGAAATCACAACAAAAGGATACTGCAGGGAGCAGCTCTGTGGTGTGGGGTCTTCTTTCACTCAACTGCAAATGTCTAAAATCTTAGTGCCTTACCTTGGGAATAACTCTTTCTTTCTCTCTCTCTCTCATATTTTAGATAAAGGAACAATTAAGCTGAAGGTGAGTGTCAAATTATTTGAAGATATTTTTTGGTGAAAGCACGAGGGACTTTCCCTCAGCCACATCAGGCATTGCTCTCTGAGCAGCTGTGGCACAAATAAATGTCACATTCTGGGGCAGCCTTCACCAGAGGAAGAGTGGAGAGTGAAAACAACAAAACTCAACCCATCACAGCTCACCTGCCAGGCCCTTACACCACCAAAGAAAATCAGTGGCTCGTGGCTCAACATAAAGTTCCAGGTTGGGGTTATTTGATAAGAATGGCAGCACAGAATGTTGTGTGAGTGAAGTGGGGGTTATGACTTCAAATGTGGGCAAAATGGAGCTGGACTGAAGAACAAGCCCTTAAAAGTGTTGGTTCTCTTAACTTGGGACTTGTTTTGGGCTTGTCATCTTTGGGACATTAAAGGGGGGTGATGGAACAAAATATTCAGTTGTGATCTGCATCTGGAATTGTATCACCGGATTTTTTACTTTGTCATTTTTAACCTGATGTAATTTTAAATTCTTATTTCTCTAGGCAACTGGTTGAACATGTACATGCATGCACTTCTTGTTTTGGGGACTTTTCTGCGTTGGTTGTTGGGGTTTTTCCCTCAGCTGGCAGAGCTGTGGGTTGATTTCCCCATCAAGGGGAAAGTGCAGAAGGTAACACACCTTCTGTACTGCAAGCTGCACATGTAGATCATGGGTCAGCCATCACTTTGCTTGAGTGAGAATGGGCAGAAGAGACTTTCCTGCCGTGTTTCCAGCATGAATTTACCTCCTTTGAAGTTTATATATTTTAGAAAATCCAGTATGTTCTTCATTTGCTTTTCACTGCAAACACAGAGTTACACCAAAATGCAGCAGGTGGCTCTTCTTGCTCACTTCAGTGTCAGTTATATTCCCCAAAAGCTCAGAGGCTTTTCAGTGTCTTCCTCACCTCCTGGTCTGTTTCTAGGTGCCTTCAGGGCTTCGTGGACAAGCACATCTGAAGGTTTGGGGCAACAGGCACCTGGCAGAGGAAGGCTACATTTTCCACAACTACACCACAGTCACCATCGACAGCAAGGGCTCCTCGGTGTTCATCCAGACTGACAAACCTGTCTACAAACCCAAGCAGAAAGGTAAAGCAACCTTGGACGATTTGCCAGATGCTAGGGCTGCTTTCAAGGGTAGCTTTAGGATGAGCTCTTCTGTTCAGTCTCAGCTGTGGTGACTAATAAATTCCCTCTTTTCCTTTTTTAGTGTTGATAAACCTCTTTATGGTGACTTCTGACCTGAGGCCAGTCAACGACAGGGTAAAGAAAACTGTTTTCTTTCACACTGTGAAATATGATGGAATACTTGGTAGCCTACATTTTATTCAAATGTACATTCATGCAGAAATAGAACTGGATTTTTAACCTATTTAGGCATAGCTTGTGACAGCTTGTTTTGTTTGTAATTCAGCTTTTTTCACTTGGTCACATTCCTCTTGGAGGAGAATACAAACTTTTGGAGTGCTGGCAAATAGGAGGCAGCTCTGCCAGAGCAGAGACAAGAATTTTTCAGACTTGCACCTTACTTAGGTAGTGCAGAGATATGTAAATTATTACTTTTCCAGTTAAATGTCTGAATTAAATGCGTGTTTCTCAGGCTGCTCTTGCAAAGAAGAGGTGTTTAAACTCTGTTGCTTTGGGCCTCACACCTATTGTTGTTGCTGACTCAACACTTCATCACAAAAAGCAGAAAAGTTATTTCATAAAGCCTTATATTTTTCTCTTTTCTTTCAGATTGAAGCTTATGTGTTGGTGAGTATCTGTGCCCATCTAACATGTGTCCTGTAGAGGTGCAAGGTTTGTGTAGCCTTTAAAGGAACGAGTCTGTGTTTTTCCAGCCTGTTATGGCCATTCCCACCCCTAACCTGTGCAGGTCTCTCTATCCCTGTGTCTGTAACTGGTCTCTGTGCCTTGCTTTTCTGCTGCCACCAGCAAATATCCTTGTTTTCTACTTCAGTTTCAGGAATCCATTCCCATTTTTCAGCCTAAGAAGAACTGGCTTGATTCACTGGGACTTATAACTGGGGCAGCCCCACTCCCTCTCCCTTCCTTTTGATGCCCACCCATTCCTGTCCTTTATCTGCTGGGCTGATAGAGCACCCTCATCTCTGCACACAAACGTGGTGATAGTGGGCAGTAGAAATTCATGGCAAGGGAAGGGTGCTCCTGCCTTCTTCCTTATGAGGTGAATGAGAGGTTCCTTCTGTGTTTAGTCTTATTTTTCTCCTTTTTTTTCTTTTTTTTAAACCACATGTTTAGCTGTCAGAAAGCAGAAGGATTCACTCTTGTTTGCATTCAGCACAGATTTAATGCTGACAAAACCAGCAGGATTCATTTCATCTGAGTTTGGAATCTAAAAATGGTCCTGCTGGCTCTACAGCTCTGTTTAGGAGCAAAGAGAAAGTGTCTTCAGAAGTCAGTTCACCCCATCCAGGACAGGTGTCTCAAGGCAGGGGAAAGTTCTGCTGCTTGACAGCATTTACTTTATGCATTGCTTACAGGAGCAGAGCTCTTGAATAATTCCAGAAAGCAAATACCCCTGATAAAGTACCTTCAGGACATTTTTGACAGGTATTCATTACATTTGAGCTGTTAGAGAAATGTGTGTGTTCCAAAAGGAAGTTCTCTGTTGCAAACAGAGTTAAATGTATCAGTGATAGTCATTTTCACTGCGATGTTTCTCATCCCTAAACCACCCCGCAGGATCCTCGGGGGTCTCGGATGATAGAATGGAATAACTTGAAGCCATTTTGTTGTGGTAAGTCCCAGATTATTTATTTTTTCCTCTGTGTGCTGTGTTTCGCCTTTGCTTCTGCCGAGTCGTGTTCAGCAAGGCTTGGCGGGGGCCGGAGAGTGGCAGGGCTCAGAGTGTTGTTTCCTTTTCCAGGCATTGTCAATATGACTTTCCCCCTGTCTGATCAGCCAGTGTTTGGGGAATGGCTCATCTTTGCTGAGATGCAGGGGCACACTTACAACAAATCCTTTGAGGTGCAGAAATACGGTGAGTCTGCCGGAACCCGGGCGTGCTTGGGAGAACAGAGCACTGGGAAATGCTTCCACCTGAGGTGAAACGCCTGAAATAACGTGTTTAAAATGCCATGAGGAAAAATCCTTTAGAGCCATGTACTTCAGGGATGCAGACACTGCTAGCTGGGAGCTTTGCTAAGGTCACCTTGCCGAAGTTTGCTGCTGTTGTCGATTGACCCTCTGCTGGGTGCTGGTGTTACCCTCATCAGCCACAACCGGGGTCCTGTCAGAGCCGTGGGGGCTTTTGCTACAACCTGGGCAATGAGATCTGCCTGAAAAGATTCTGTTGTATTTCTTTTCGTTGTAGTACTGCCAAAGTTTGAGCTGCTGATCGACCCCCCTCGCTACATTCGTGACCTTTCACTGTGTGAAAAAGGAACTGTCCGTGCCAGGTAGGAACACGTCCCAAACCAAGTTTCATTGCTGTGGGTTGTAGTCCAGTCACTGGAGCTTGGATCCCACCTGCTGCAGACTTTCCAGATGATTTCTAATCATCATCAGGTGCTTTCTGATGTAAGAGCCTTCAAAAACGTGGTAAAAATAACGATCTGGAAAACTTCCTGTGATACTGTTTTCTAGGTAGTGTGGTAATTGTCCTTATAGAACCAGGAAAACAGAAACCAGCTGGAAGTTATTAATCATCTTCTTTGCATTTCAGATACACTTTTGGAAAACCAGTCACTGGGAAGTTAATTGTCAATATGACCATAAATGGTGTGGGGTACTACAGACATGAAGTGGGACACCCCGTCCTCAAGACCACCCAGGTGAGGGAGCCCATGGACTCACCTGTGATAAAATGCCTGATCCGTGTTCTTTAACAGTAATCCCACAGCTCTGTTCTGTTGCTGATGGGAGATCAGAAAATGAAGGAGTAAATATTATAACTGGGGCCAACATAATAAAAATCTTGCATATTTTTACATGGTATGTTTATGATTTTAGATATTAGGAAGAGGCTCTTTTCCCAGAGCGTTGTGGGGCCCTGCCCAGGCTCCCCAGGGAATGGTCCCGGCCCCGAGGCTGCCAGAGCTCCAGGAGCGTTTGGGCACCGCTCTCAGGGATGCCCAGGGTGGGGTTGTTGGGGTGTCTGGGCAGGGCCAGGGGCTGCACTGATGATCCCTGTGGGTCCCTTCCAGCTCAGGGTATTCTGGGATTTTGTGGAATGAGAATTTGTTGGCATTAGTTAGTATTAGTCTGCCTTTAGAGCATACAGGGCTGAGGAGAGCAGGAGACTGAGGTGATAGAGTTAGTCCAGACCATGAGTAAGGGAGGAAAATGAAACTTGCCTTCTTTCTTCCTTCCTTCACCCACTCCCCAATTAATTCCCTCCAATCCTAATCCTTCCAAAACACTGCTGCAAACTCCCATCGAGTGCCTGTGCTTTAGATTTGGCTTCTAGGCCCTGTCTGGGGGTGAAATGCAAACTTGCCTTTCTGCTCCCCCACACGTCCCAGATCGATGGCTCTGCTGTGTTCGATGTGTGTGTCAAAGACATGATGCCAGCAGATGTCCCGGAGCACTTCCGAGGCACAGTCAACATCTGGGCCACGGTGATCAGCTCTGATGGCAGCAAGCAGGTGACCTTTGATGACTCCACACCTGTCCAGAAACAGCTGATTGATATCAAGTACTCCAAGGACACCCGAAAACAGTTCAAACCCGGGCTGCCTTACAAAGGCAAGGTGAGATTAAAAGTAGAGCCATGGATGTGTGGCTGATTTAAAGTTGTACTGACTTGATCCCAGCGATTTTCCCTCACCTGTCATTGACTGGAATTGCTGATAATTTAAAGCCCATTGTTCTATAAATGCCCCACTGTGCAGGTGGAAGTCACTTACCCGGATGGAAGTCCAGCTGACAGAGTCACCATCAGAATTAAAGCTGAGCTCACACCCAAGGACAACGTTTATACGAGTGAGCTGGTCTCGAGGAATGGCCTGGTGGAGTTTGAAATCCCCTCCATCCCCACAGCTGCCCAATATGTCTGGCTGGAGGTGGGTAAAAGCTCTTTATAGGATTAGCAGGCTTTAATGTAACTAATCTTGTCAAACCTGCACTTTATAAATCAGTGCTACAAACAGGAAATCAGTGCCTTTTAGCTTCAGCTTCTGGATTTCAACACAGCAAACACGGGCTTGTTTCGTGCTGCCCAGAGAACTGATGTTGATAACCACCACGAAAAGATGCTTCTCCAAATACAGCTTAACATGGTAGTAGGGGTCCAATATTGGGGGAGTAAAGATGTCAAGAGATGAAAGCTGGAAGGTATAAAAGGGGAGAAGGGAATAGAGATTAAGGCAGAACAAAATGGGCTTTCTATGCATAACATTCAGATGTAATTTTTTTTTTTTTAAGACCAAAGTGACAGCAATTGATGGGAAACCCTCTGGGGATCAATATCTGCCCAACTACTTGTCCATCAGCAGCTGGTACTCGCCCAGCAAGTGTCACATCCAGCTCCAGGCACCAGACAAACCTTTCCAGGTACGCTGGCTTCACGTCCCATCACAGCAACAACTGCATTGCTCGGCTTGAAGTACTTTGTTCTAATTAAATGTTTCTGGACATTCCTGATGCTGGGATCCTGAACTGTTATTGTTTCCACTACAAAGGGTGAAGGAGCTGCACTTCAGCCACCAAGTAATTGTTACATGTGGGCTACACTCGTTGCTCAGCAAAACACCCTCGGTGCTCTGTGCAGCTCCTCATGTCCAGTCCTTTCTGTTCAGAGAAGGGTGGGTGTGGGCATGGAAAACATCCCAGTTTTTCACGTTTTAATGTGTGTTCTGTGCACCTCCAGCAACACTCAGACATGGATTGTTCGCTGAAAATGATTGGAAGTGATGTTAGTGGGAGTGGCTGAATTACTGAGGATCAAAGTTAAGGCTGTGTAGTCTCACTGAAACTTCCAGTTTAAATCTCAGCTGGATCTGTTCAGTCTTCCACTTATTGAACTGGTTGCCTTGTCTTCTTTGGTAGTTTTTGTGGGAGCCTCTCTAAAAATGTAATCCTGCCCTATAAATGTTGTTGTGATTTCTCTCCTAAAGGAAAGATCTGATTTAACCATGATTCCTGTTGCATAATACTTTCTGAGAGTTGTTTAGGGTTTCTTGTTACCCAAGATGATGTTCTGAGGGTCTGCATATCGCTCTGTGGAAAAAAAAAGTGTGTTTTGGCAATAAACACACAGAGATTTGTTATCAGCAGGTCCGTCAGGTTGGTTTCAAACTCTCTGTAGCCAAATAAGAGCTTTTTTTTTTATCATTGCATTTCATGGAAGTTTAATGGCTAATTAATCTTTCACAAGTTTCCTGAGGTATGGAAAGGGGATTATACACTGCTAATCTGAACACATTGTTCTTATTATAACCTGATTAGAACTAATTCTTCTGTGGGAAAGGTTGGAGCTGGATGCCCAGCTGATGTGGGAACTGTTTCCATGCATTGCCAGCTCTTACTGGGTGTTCCAATTAGCTACATTCATTTTTAAACGAATTGTTTCATCATTTGCACTGGGGAATTCTTAATACTTCAAATATTTAATGTCACGAGGCACCTCTTGGACTCTGTGGCATTCTCACTGTGTTTAACCATTAGCAGCTCCCTGTATTCCTGTTCTGCCCTTTAGGTTTGTGCTGTGTGTACATTCTGCAGGGAGAACACTTGGTGCTGAAGGAAGAGCTTTTTCAGAAGATTTCTTTGAGATTTTCTATCCAGCCTGAATGGTTTTATTTGGGAATTGCTCTGCTTTAAATGGCAGGAGGGTGAGGAGGGGAAGGTGCTGAAGAAGTCCTACTGAACACAGGTGTCAGCCCAGACCCCAGAAGGAAGGAGTTTGTGCTCCTAGGAAAGTCTGCTGCTCCACAGAGGGGTTGTGCTCAGCCAGACACGAGCAGTGCCAATGCCATGACTGATGTCTGTTCTGGTGGGATTGGTGGGATTTGGGGGATTTTGTCTTGGGGCTGTTCAGCACTCGGTGAGCCCCTCTGGGTGCAGGGCTTCAGTGCCCAGGTGTGCTGCTCTGGAGCCTACTGCGGGCATCAGATGAGTTTACCCGGACAAAAAAGAAGTTTTCTTCTCATTTATTTGTATGTTTGACACCTCCCTGAGTGCCAGACTTACAAACTGTTATCAAGACTTTGTGTAGTTTCAAAGCATTTTCCCTCAGATCTATTCCCAGTCATTTCATGGTTATGTTTGATTTGGTGTTGGCCACATGAATGTAATCACAATTAAGCTGCAAACGCTATCAAACACACATCTCTTCCCACCCCCAACCCACCTCTTTCCTTTTTTGGGCTGGGCTTCTGAAGGGGTGTCTAAAATTCAACCAATTCTGACAGCTGCTCTGTGCCAAAAGGCTTAACTTTCAGGATTCCAGAGATTCCTTTATTGTTTCATTAACGCATACAGCCCCCAGCTCGTTCTCCTGTAGGTCTGCAGCGAGTGCAGAGCTGAACCCAGGCCCCTTTTTCTTGTGGAGAGAGTCCCTGAGAACAGTGCTAATGTAATAATACACTTTCCAGTGCATGCATTTGCTAGGAGAGGGCTCACACCTCGTGGGGGCTGGAACCCAAACAGGTTTCTGTGCTTTATCACCCAAAAGCTCTGTAACAGAGCAGACCTTTGGCTTCTCTGTGTCCCTGGCTGCAGGTGGGAGAGGAGGCCTGGATTGCAGTGAAGTCCACGTGTCCTTGCAACTTCACTCTCCATTACGAGGTGGCATCACGAGGGAACATTGTCCTGTCAGGGCTGCAGCCCAGCAATGTCACCCAGCAGAGGAGCAAGAGAGCCACCACGCCCTTTGAGAAGAACATCGACCTCACACGCTTCCCAGGAACAGGTAGCCAGCACCAGAAATGCAACTCACCCCTGTTTTCAGGGAAAAACAACATTTCCACAAACCTAAGTATCTTTTTTTTTTTTTCCCTTACTGTGATGGTCCTTAAAGGATATAGATAATATTGTGCAAGAAAAACAGTGAAATCCATTGCCCTCAGTCACGTAGAAAAAATTCTCCAAGAGGGATAACTCTTGGAAAGTTTTCTTTGGTCTTTCTGCAGTCTTTCTCAGTTGAGAAAATTCTGGTATTTGCTTGGAGTGGAGTGGCAGGGAAGGGTATGGCAGGGCTGGGGCAGCTGGTTAAATTGGTTGAGCTTAAACTGAGGAGAGGACATGAGATGGAAAAGAGAAAATTAAATGGACTGGTAACGTGGATCAGGATAAAGGAGATCACACAGCCCTCAGGGGGGAGGGAAATGAAACGGGGACTCCTGGTTTGTACAAGGAGTAACAGAAAGATGCAAGTCTGGTGAATCTGGGGAACAGGGGGGTAAAGAATGGTGGGACTGGAAAGCTGGATGTAAGAGCTGCCAAAGGAAGAGTCTGACTGTCCTAGTAACCAGTTTGGGAGTTGGGGAAAGAGTAACAGGAACCTCCCTGCATGTACCCACCAAGCTTCTGGTAGTCAGCAGTTCAGGGTTTGTGAGGACCTGCTGCACTGAAAGGTTGTTCTGAGCTGTTGCATTTACTCAGAGTTTTTTGTTTGCTCAGAGGCTTCGTGGTTGCTCTGTCATTGGAAGAGTTCAAGGCCAGGCTGGGTGGGGCTTTGGGCAACCTGGTCTGGTGAAAGGCATCCTTGTCCACAGCAGGGGGCTGGGATTAGAGGATCTTTAAAGGCCCCTTCTAACCTAAACCATTCTGTGATTCTATAAACTGCAAAATCCTTTTTCAAACTCATTTACTCCTTTTCTCTCACCACATTCTCCAGCAACAGATAACGTTTTCTGTTTGTTTTCAATGGCTTGATAACTCAATCGTTCATTTCTTTGATTTTATGGCTGGAAAAACACCGAGTAGTCCTTCCCTACCCACCTTCTCCGTGCTGCTCATTGAGTTATGAGTGCTAATTACCTTTCACAGAGATGAGAAAGAGGGAAAAGGTTCTGAGCTCAAGAAGGTGTGCAGCAGGAACAAGGGAAGAATGCAAGTCCTGGCTGGAGAGTTCTGTGCCCGACAGCATGAGGATGGGGCAGGAAGGGAGTGATTGGGATAAATAAAGCTATTTTTTCCTCCACAATTCCTGTTTCAGCACCCCCCAGCACGCCTGCAGCAGAGGTTGAGGTGTGTGTGACCTTCCTGAGGTTCTCAGTCGCTCACTCCATGGCTCCCTTGGGCCGGCTCCTCGTGTACTACGTCAGGGAGAACGGAGAGGGGGTCACAGACAGCCTGCAGTTCACTGTCAGCTCCTCCTTTGAGAACCAGGTAGGGGCTCTGCAGTGGAGAGGAAAGGCTGGCGTCTCGTTACTCTTTGTTTTTCGGGATAATAACGGGATTTATGGGATTTCCCTTCCCAGGTTGCCGTGACTCTCTCGGCCAACGAGACCAGGCCTGGTGACCTTGTGAACATCAAGGTCAGAGCTGCCAAATCCAGCTGTGTCTGCATTGCCACGGTGGATAAGAGTGTCTACCTGCTCAAGACAGGCTTCCAGCTGTCAGCCAGTCAGGTAGGAGGAGCTTTCATCACTGATGTGCTTTTCTCACTCCTGTGACCCTCATCCACCCTGAGTGAGCAGCTTTGGGTTCCCAAAAATCCCCCGGGGACAGCAGCCTCTGCCCTTTCCCTGCAGGTGTTCCAAGAGCTTGCAGAGTACGATGTGTCTGACGCTTTTGGAGCTCCAAAGGAAGAAGGGCACTTCTGGTGGCCGGGCATGTCCTCACGCAGGCGCCGCAGGTCTTCTGTCTTTCCCTGGCACTGGGACATCACCAAGGACGCTCGCTTCGCCTTTACAGTAGGGACAATCAGCCTCCCCTCTCTCTGCAGTGTCTCTTTCTTGCTTTCATGTTTGCAGGGTGACTTCCAGCCCCATAGGCCAGGGGTTTTCCCCACATCAGAGCTGTTTTTCCGGGGGGATAGGATGAAAAGGGATTTTTGAGAACAGAGTACAACGTTCTAGCAAAGACTTTGGAGAAACATGATTTGATTTTGGCCAGTCTTGGGAGGGCCAGTTGTCCTGCTGGGTGAAGGAATTCATGCTGATGCTCTGGAGAATCGGGGACCAGAAGGTTCTTCCAGGCATGGGTGAGCTTGCAGATCTCTTCTGCAGCTGACCCAACAGGGGAGGAAGGTGGAATGTGAGTCTTTCCTTGGAGTCTTTTGGACTGTCCTTCGGAAATAATTTCCATTTCTTTCCTGCCCTGGTTCTCCCAGCATCTGTTGTCACCTGTGTGAAAGACCTTTATATCCTTGATCAGGTCACTACTTAAATGCTGTATATTTATATTTACTTGGTGTGTTTCCATAGTTAAACCTGGCTGGATTTTAAAAACCTGCTGAAATGCAGGCTGGCCTTGAGAACCAGTGTCTCAGCTCTGATGGTGGATGTTCTTTCCCTCTTTAATCCACATAACTGCAGATAATGGTGATCCTTGCTTCCTACAGCTCCCCCAACTCTTCATTCTTTGTCCTTCCTGTGGTTTTAGCTAAATTGTTTTATTATGTTGCCTTAAACCCCAGAAGCTTTCCCACATTCCCCCAGTGCCTCGATCCCTTAATCACAAACCCCAAACCCTCATTTCTGCCCACTGCTGCAGGAGCCACTGCTGCTTCTCCCGTGGGGTCGGAGAGGTTTTTGTTCCGATGCTGCTTTTTTTTTCCCTGACTGAGAGCTGGAAACTTTTGGGAAAAGGTTCATTTTGGGGGAGTTGGTGCGAGTGCAGGGGCTGCACGCCGGGTGTGCCGGAGCTGGGGGTGTGTGCAGAGAGCAAAGCTCATTCTCCAGCGCTGCCTGGGAGCTGCTGGCTCAGCAGTGAGAGCGTTCAGGGGACAGAGCTGGTGGCCTCCTTGGGAGCTCCGTGCCCTCCCTGCGTGGTCAGTTTGCATTGGCATCCCTGGCAGTGCAGGGCTGGTGATGCCTGATGAGAGAGCTGCCTGCTGACTGCAGCAGAGCACATGGGAACTTTCAGGAAGGGTAAAAAGCTGTAATGTTGTGTTCTGGGGGAAGAATGCGTGTAATGATTTTTTTTTACCTGTCACACTTGCCCAGTGATGTTAGATACTGATTTAAATGCATTTTCCATCAGACAAGAGCTTCCTCATAAATCTTCTGCCCATGCACCTTCACATTAACAGTCATTTTTATACAAAGCTTTAAAAAATCCTCAACATTCAGCTGAGACTTACCCCGTAAATGTTGAAATAGGATTGAGGGATTCTATAAAAAAAAAAATTGGTGTACATTTAATTCCTTTTCTTTAATTCTTTTTATTTACTTCTTTTTTATTTACTTCTTTTTTATTTAATCCTTTTTTATTTACTTCTTTTTATTTACTTATTTTTTATTTACTTCTTTTTATTTACTTCTTCTTTTTTATTTACTTCTTCTTTTTTATTTACTTCTTCTTTTTTATTTACTTCTTTTTTTCCTTGCTGGTTTTTGTTTTGTGGTCTTGATTTTCATTGTCTAGGAGACTGGCTTGGTGGTAATGACTGACATAGTCAGCCTGAACCACAGGCAGAACGGAGGGATGTACACAGATGAGGCTGTCCCAGCCTTCCAGCCACACACTGGGACCTTGGTGGCCACGATGCATTCCAAAATAGCACCAAGGTAACGTTTGGTGTTTGGTACCTGTTGTCTGTGATACTCCTGGCTGGTTTTTTCCTCTATTCTCAGCTGTTTTGCACCTCCGTGCCCTCAGGTTTAGACAAGGCAGCGATGGGGAAACCCTTCCAGTGGCTTGGTAACTGTAAAAAAAAATTACCTGGCGCTGCTTTGTTAAATTTAATTTAATTCTGGTAAAAAGACAAATGCAAGGAGTCTTCAGTTATCATTTTGAAGAGTTTTTCTTTGCAGTTTGCTGCGAGTTTCTTGCAATATTTGCCAGCTGCAGCTGGCTTTGCAGAGCCACTCATTGCTCATGGTTTGGACCATTCAGCTGGTGGTCAAAATCAATAAAACGAGGGTCTGCATGAAGAAAAGGTTGTGAAGTACTACAAGTGATGCTGCACCTGAGGATGGGCCTTCCCTCTGCACCCTGAACCCCCTGGAAGCCTCTCTGAGCAGAGGAAGTTCAGGAGTTAGCTAAGAAATAGATAATGAAGCATCACAGGTGTGGGAAAGCTGACATAAAATATTCAAATATTAGAAATCAAGATGATTCGAAGAGAAGGGGTGGAGAAGGAAACAGAGCAGGGATTGCAGTGACTGCTGCTGGAAGTCACATCCTGTGTCTGCTCCCCTGGGTTCTGCTTGGTGAAAGAATTTGGATCACAAACCAGTTTTTTTTTAGATAACCTTTGAAACTAGCAGAAATTATGTAGTCTTACTTGTGCTAGTTTCTTAGATTCTTATTTCTGTCTGCAGAGTGTGTGTGCACACAGAGGGGTTGTTTCAAAAGACAATTTGTGCTATGGGTGATCCTTTCACTCCTCACTGGGTCTGTACCAGCCAGAGGTTTGGTCGTGTGGGCCACCCTCAGGTGATAACTCTGATTTATCAGTGACTGTTGGAAATACCTTATTAAAAGAATGACTGTTGGAAATATCTTATTAAAAGAATTAATTTGAAAAGATTTATTTCTTGTTCTAGCAGAGCAGAGAAGAGGAAAAGAACCTTCTTCCCTGAGACGTGGATTTGGCACTGCCTCAATGTCAGGTACTGACATTAATTATATCCAGAGGGTTGTATTCTCTTCAGCTACAGAAAACAAAGCTCTTTAAAATCTACTGAGTCACACTGGCATTTTCTGAATTTTTAAATTTTTTTTTCATTGTTGTTTTGCCCCTATTGTTGTTGTTTTTCTTTATTACCACTTCAATCTTTGCAACATTTGCTCTGCTCTGGAAGTGTGTTCACTTGCTTCAAGCCAAACCTGTCACTTGTGTCTGCATTGATTCTCTACTGATTGCTTGTCAAATTTCACAGGGCCCTTCTTTCTCTGTCATCTCCTGCAAGAACCTCTCCCCCAGACCTCAGTTTGCTGCCTCATAAATCGTGGTTTCCTCTGGGTAGAGTTGGAACTAAAAAAAAAAAAAAAAATTACTGAAGAGATAAGTGATCCCTCCCACAACAGCACATGTAGGATAATTTGAAGCAATTATTAAAAGGCTTCTCCAGGTTTGCAAGTAAAGTTCATTCTCAATAAATGATTGTAAATTAAATTTGACAGGAACTTGGAGCAAGTGTATTCAAATCTGTTCAATTGAGCATGAAATATGCTTTGTAGAAATACACAAAGAATTCCAGAAGTGCCCGTTTGGGCCTCAGCAAGCTGGGGCAGTTAATTATAAGTGGGAGAGTGCGGAATAAAAAGTTGCAGATTGCATTTTCTCCACTTCATTTCATTGGAAACAACTGAGTTGGAGCATTCCTTAATTTCCACTCTCTTGAACAGGAAGAATTTTTTTTTTTCCTTCTACCATTTTATAATTATAATATGCAATCCTCAA
>VZRQ01000013.1:121461-141622 GCA_013397975.1 Machaerirhynchus nigripectus | reverse complement strand
AATCCTCAAAAAAAAAAAAAAAAAAAAAGAAGAAGAAGAAACAAAAGCCTAATGTCAACTTCCCAAACCAATTCTAAAAATTCCTAGAGCCTGGCTGGAGGGTCTAATGGCTGGAAATGAGTGTGTACTTTGGCCCCCCGCCCAGAAGAGTAAGTGCCCTCATGTGTGAAAATAATGTTAATGCTGGTTATGGGCTGAAATCCCAGTGGAAAGAACATCAGCTGCAACAAATTGTCCGGTTAAACAGGCTGGACTCTTGCCAGTCCTGGAGCCAGGACACCCTTCTGCCTGTTCCTCAGGGCTGCACATCAGTGCAGGTCTCAGCTGCATTGCTCCAGCTGGGGGGAGGACCTCAGTCTTAGGGAACCAGTCTGCTTAAAAGGAGTTGAAATAATTTTAACCTTTAAATAGGTTTAGATCATGTATTGGGAAGAAATCCTTTCCTGGGAGGGTGGTGAGGCCCTGGCACAGGGTGCCCAGAGCAGCTGTGGCTGCCCCTGGATCCCTGGCAGTGCCCAAGGCCAGGCTGGACGGGGCTGGGAGCAGCCTGGGACAGTGGGAGGTGTCCCTGCCATGGCAGGGGGGGGGCTGGGTGGGATTTAAGGTCCCTTCCAACCCAAACCATTCCATGTTTCTATGATACAAGTGTATTTCCCAAGGCTTTTCCCTCTGCAGTTTGAGCTGGGGGAGCCACACTCGCTGGCCAGCGCTCGGAGTCTGACTGAACTTTAAAAAGGCACAGTGATCTCCCCCTTTTGTTGTTTTAACCCTTTCCCCTGGGTGATGCAAACAGATCAGTCCCTGATGAGCAGCCTGGCTCCCGACAGGCACAACAGCTCCAGGCTCGCTGAGAGTGGATTGAGAGGAGCAAAGCAAAGGAGCTTCACTGGTGCCTCAGGTGTGCACACCCTCCGTGAGAAGCAGTGGAAGTGCAGCTCTCAGCGTGCCCTGGGTGTGCATCAGGCAGCTCAGGACAGTGTGTCGGGCTGGGCACTTGCAGAGCTTGTTCTGAACACCTTCCATTCTCCTTTTCCATGCCCCCCAAAGCTTACAGAGCTGGCAGCATGTGTGTCAAGCTCTGGGGAATAAATAAGAACTTGAGAGAAAACAACCTTAGGGTGTACTCACAACTGCACCAATCACCCTGCCAGCTGAGCCATGAAACAGCTTTTGTTCTTGTGTTAGAGGAAATGTTTTCTGTTCCAGGCAGGGCCAAAGCTGCTTTGCAGGAGGGAAATAGCAAAGCCTGAAGAACAAAACTGAATTTCTATTATTATAAAGCATGGCAGAGGATACCAGGTTTATATCATCATGTTGTGGTGTGCACAGGAAAGCTAAATACTGAGAGATTTGGATTTTAATTATTAGTTTCAATCCTCATTGGAAGAAAATGATAGGTTTGGAAATTTTCTAAGTCAGTCATTCCAAAACCCAGCAAAACCAAAATGTTTCTGAATCAAAACAAGCAGTTGCTGAACTTGATGGTTAGAAAATTTCTCATTTGTCCTTGTGTTCAAGCAGAATCTGCAGTGTGGCAATGGACACAGGGACAATGAGTTCCAACAAAAAACACTTTTATTTCACTAGCTGGTAAATCAATTATTGTTGAACTGTTTTTATCCAGGACTTCAGTCTGGGATTATTTCTTGTCTTTCTTTTTAGGTTTTGGGGTTTGTTTTAGAGTTTTGTTTAGATTTCTTTTTACTTAGTGCAGACATTTGCCTCTAGGAAAAGTGACTCTAAAATGAGGCTGCAAATGAAGTTTTTAATCCAGGAGGAATCTGTGCTCTGCGGAAGTAACTATTTGCTGTTCTGCTGCTTGTAAATCTGTGCAGGTCTCAGAACTGATAGAAAGCACTGAGCCTTTTGTGAGGTTCAAAGCAGACGATGCTTTCTCGTAAATCTGGATCTGCTGGCAATTCCCAGTGTGTGCTCTGACTTCATTAAAAAGCAGGTAATTAACGTGACCAACCCAAGTTATTCCGTGTTCTTTGGGCAGCAACAGCTCCGGGGAAGCCCAGCTGCGCGTGGAGGTGCCCGACTCCATCACCACGTGGATCACGGAGGCCGTGGCTCTGTCTGAGGAGAAGGGGCTGGGCATTGCCAGCCAGAGCGAGCTGAAGACCTTCAAACCTTTCTTCATCGACTTCACGCTGCCCTACCACGTCATCCGGGGCGAGCAGACCAAGATCCCTCTCACGGTCTACAACTACCTGGCCGTGTGCGCAGAGGTAACAGCTCCGTCCTCACCCCTGCCTCCGGCTGTCCCCGCGGCTGGCGAGGGACCTGCAGGTCACAGTAGGCCAGGTGCCAGGCTAAGGCAGAGGTGAGCTCAGCAGAGGGGCTTTGGAAAGATAAATATGGCTTTTTCAAGTCAGAGGAACGCCGTTGCTTTGTTCACAGTTGGAAACACGTGCAGTGGTGTGAGGTGTCTTGTGGCACTTCAGAAAAGCAGATGCTGGAAAATACAGGGCAGACAATCTGGAATCTCACGCTGAACCACAGAGGAGAATTTCCTTCATAGTCAAAAAGCTGCCAAAAATAGTGTGTTTTGAAGGAATTTTTTTCCCCCCCAAGAAATCCTCTCTGCCTTAGTGTTTCCTTCTCACACTCCCCATCTGCCCAGCTCCAGTAGCATCTCCAAGAAATACCTGTAGAATTGCTGAGCTGAGAGTGCTGCTCTCAGTCAAACCCATGGCTATTTGAAGAATGAATAATTTGCACTCTGTGACTTTTATGAAGCATTCTGTGGGTTTCAGATCGTTCACACAGATCAGTTTGGCTTCGCAGCTGGTATTTCCAAATGAATGACATTTCCAAAACTTTCACAGGTCCACGTGAAGATTTCTGTCCCAAAAGGCATCAAGTTTGTTGGGCACCCTGGGAAGCACCACCTGACCAGGAAGAAGTGCGTGGCCCCTGGGGAAGCCAAACCCACCTCCATCGTTCTGTCCTTCAGCGAGCTGGGCCTGAGCAACATCACTGGTAGTGCACAACTCAAACCAGCTCCTTGGTGCTTGAAGGGGTTTTGCAAGTGTTTCTTCTTATTCCTCTCTCAGGAGAAAATTCTCATTTCCTTATTGCCCCAATTCATTCATTCCACTTGCTGCCAGCTTGGCTTTTCCACCTCATTTATTGTAGGAACAAATTCCCTGCCTGTAACGCACAGAATGTACAAACAAACATCAGGAGTTCCTCTGGTCAGCAGCTTTCCTGTCGTGCCATTTGCTCGTGCAAGGCTGGACCTGTTACGTTTCCCTGAAGAGATCAGGGGAAATTTTTGAACAAGAGAAAAGCAACAACTTGTGTGCATTTTTCAGCAATTAATCCCAGCAAAAACCGTGCAACACTGAAAACCAGGAAGGAGTTTCTCTGCTGCCCCATGACTGCCCAAATATTGCCTAGTTTTAGATGTGATCACTCAAATATGGATAAAGGGAATGTGAGAGAGCTGTAATCACAGCACCTGATGCGTTGTTAATCAGCTGTTTCTAATTAGTTTAGATCCCTTTAACTTCTAGAGATCTTCCTCTCTCAAAATCTCTGTTGCTTTTCCCTTCTGTTTCTTAGCAAAAGCTTTTGCCTACGGTGGGACCAATTGCTGTCAGGAGGGGCTGCAGACCCTAAAGAATGGCAAACACTCCGAGGACTCTTACATGGACAGAAGGAGCCCCGTGGGAGTCGATTATGTTCGCAGCAGTGTCATTATTGAGGTGAGAAAACACAAATTTATGATAATTCAGGAAAAAAAAATGCAAATTGTGAAATCAAACGTAAATAGGTTTATAAAGATCCTCGGCTTGATTTATGGCATGCTAGAGAGGTTGGGAATAATCAGCTTTAGGGGTGCTTGTACAGAGAGAGCCCATTTGGTTCTGAGCTCCTCTGGTGAATCTTCAGTACTGTTCAGGAAAAAAAGGAATGGAAGCTTTATGGGATAAGCTTGCCCAGTTAATCTAAGAAATATGATCAAATGGAAGGTTCTCTGGCAGTGGTTAGCACATCCCTAGCTAACAGAACACTGCCATCACTTTTCCATAAAGGATATAAAACACTGTAGAGCAGCAAAAGTAATTTCTATATTTTCCAAGTAAAACTGGAATCTCTTCCTGCTAATCCAAGCCCTGTGGTTTACGTGTGGATTTCTGTCTTCCTATAGCCAGAGGGACTGTCCAGAGAATACACCTACAGTGTGTTCTTCTGTCCAAATGGTAAGTTCATGATTTGAATGAGATATTCAGTTTGTTTGATTCAGTTTTAAAAAGAAACATTTGGCTTCGTCTCATTAAAAGGAAAAAAAAAACCTAAAAAAATCTTTGTTTCCATTCCTCTGTGATTGATGAGTTATGGTGTGTAGGAAGAACTTGTGAATAAAGAGTCTTTCTTACCTGGCTGGCTAATTATGAATTTGCTCTAACTGCCCAAGTGATTTCTGGAAATGGCCATTAAATTCCTTTACTTTATGGAACAGTTTAAGTATTCAGCACTGTGGACAGTAACTGGGACTGTACTTTATTTTCTGCTGGTGTTTTAAAATTCAGTCCTGGAATCAGTCTGTCCTTTCTGCCAGAGATTTGGATAGCTCAGAGTTGGCTCCAGTAGCTAAACAGAGATGCTTTTGACCACTAGATTAGAACTGAGAAATCACTTGCTGAGTTCATAAGAAATTCAGCTGAGCAGCTTGAAGGATCTTCTGCCTTGAAGGGGGTAAAAATAAAAGATGAGGAGCGACATCCATGTGTATTTTAACACTTTAAAAGAAGCCGGCAAAAACCCCATATATTTAGGAAAGGTCTGTTTGTTTGAATTTAATCATCACTTATGGGTTATTTTTGGTGTCTGTAAGATGAGCTCTAACTCCTACAACATTCCCTGATTTTCCTGACCAGAGAAAATACACATTTCCACCCCGAACAAATACGAGTACCAGTACGTGCAGAAGCCTGCCCAGATGAGCCACTTTGACGTGGCTGTGAAGGCCCACAACGACGCTCACCTGGCCCTGTCCTCCGGGCCCCACGACGTGGCAGAGATGGCCGAGGTCGTTATCGGGGGCCAGCAAAACACCAGAACCTGGATTTCCGTCAGCAAAATGGGGGAGCCGGTGGCCAGCAGGGACACGCCTGGCATCCTCTCCTGGGATGAATTCCGCAGCTTCTGGATCAGCTGGAAAAATGGAGTTATCCAGGTACTGCATTCGTCTGTGTAATGGTCTGGAAGTCTCTTTTTAAACAGAGTTGGAGCACGCAGAGAACAGGTTTTTCCTTGGTGCAGAGGGTGGGAGCTTCATTCCTGTTGCCTTTTCCCTCTGAAGCCCTGACCAGGCTGTTTTGATCAGGACAAATCTGCTTCTGCCACCATTACGTTGTCAGGACCCCAGTCCTCAGTGGTTTTGGTGATGAAAGCCTCGAAGGCCAGTTGAGAAATTGGAATGCTCACTGAATTCTCACCGTGGAATTCTCACTGAACTTCCTTGGATTGTTGTGTGGGTGGGGAAGAGAGAGGTGTTGCTCCATCTCCAGTGCACGTCTGAGCCAGGAGGTGTCCCAGCACGCGTGGCACAGTGACCCCACGTGTGTGGGCTCTTGGAACTCCATGGTCTCTTGTCCCTTTCAGGTTGGCCACGGTACTCGGGTGCTAAACGAGTCTATTATTGTGGAGTGGACAGTCCCCAAACAGCTTGAGGTGAAGTACATTGGCTTTTCCACAGGCTGGGGGTCAATGGGAGAGTTTAAAATTTGGAGAAAAGAAGAGACTGATGAAAATCACAATGAAGCATTTACTCTTGGAGTTCCCCACAACATAATTCCAGGATCAGAAAGAGCTACGGCTTCAATAATAGGTATCAATTATCAGGAGGTATCACTTAGGTACCCGTTATCAAATGTGAACAGATGCTCCAGCTGTTACTTCTGACCACTACTTGAGTAATGCACGCCAGATAAGATAGTCACAGGCACTTAAGGAGGTTTATTACTGCTTAATTCTGGGGCAGATGGTTCTTTGGGGTTTCTTTGTCACTTGTTTGAAGCCTTTTTGGGTTGACAGTGGCTTAAAGTTGTGAGGGGCTTTGCAGGGGCACTCTCTGTTACAGTTCAAAGTATTTCTTTCATTATCATCCTCATCACAAGTTGTGCCATGTTCTAAACTCATCTAAACTGGGAAGTCACGGATAATCAAACACTGAAATGTGGAATTTCCTTAATCCCACACAAGAATTGAAGGGCTAAGACTTAACAGCTGAAGGACTTCCCACTTATGTTACAGTTTATTTAAGCTGGCTCTGTGGTAGCCTGGAGATATTAGAGCAGTCAGGCTTTAATCATAAAACACCAAAAGTAATCCTTAATTGCTTGATCCTGAACACTTCCCTCCTCTCTCAAACAGGAGATGTGATGGGTCCTACTCTGAACAACCTGGACAACCTGCTGAGGCTGCCCTTTGGCTGTGGGGAGCAGAACATGATCCATTTTGCTCCCAATGTTTTTGTCCTGAAATACCTGCAGAAAACCAAACAGCTCAGTCACGAGGTGGAGGTTGAAGCTACTGATTACCTTGTTCAAGGTAACTCACTGCAACTGAATTTATAGATGGAGAAAAGGCTTTGAGGTAGAAGTTTTACTTGTGTCGTGTCATTCTTTTGTTAAATCAAGAATAGCCCGAGTGATGAGAATTCATCATTTCTTGCAGGATAATCTCACAGGTTGGCAGATTTTAATGGCAAGCTATTTTCCCTTGAAACCTGTGTTTCCCCTCAGTAACTCCTAGTTCAGATGCATATTGATTTATCTTTATCTTTTTTCCTTAGCTGATTTCTATGTTTAAACATTTTAGGAAGTAAAGGAAAATGAAATGTAGTAAAAATCTATATATTTAGGGGGTTTTGCCTTTGCCTTATTCATAAATTGTCTTTTCAAGCCCTTAGTCACTAGAGTTATGCCTCTTTTCTGGAGTTTTTTTTTTTTTAACAGTACCAGTATACCAAAATTCAAAATTTATCATCCAGCGTGGTTAAAAGCCTTCATTATATGGCTCTAGGTTATCTGTCCTTTCAGTGTCCTGTCCCACTTTCCTAAGCAGCTCAAAACAACCTCTTTTTTTGTTTGTTTTTGCACTGTTTTTTTCAGCATTTGTTTTGGGAAGAGCCACATGCAAAATAGTTTTATAACTAAGTGCAACTCTGAGGACAAGTAAGAATTCAGAGGTCGTTAACAACAAGAATGACCCAAAGGGACAAAGCTGTCTTGTGTGTGAGTCAGACAATAGTCATGTCATGAAATCAGAGGTGACAGGGTTAGGTGGTTCTCCTCTGAAAATATAAATATAAAATGTAATATGTGAGATATTTCTCGTGTTCAGCAGCAAGAGCCCAGTGCTGCTTCCTGTGCCTGGCTCCAGTCATTTCACTTGTAATTCTCTGTGCTTGCTGAGAGCAGTGAGGCAAAGGGAATTCGTTAATGGCCCGAGCCAATGTTTCCTTTGCAACATCATTTGCTTTTGTTTCTTTTTATGAAATCTGCAAACCTTCCAGGTTTTTGGCTCCAAACTCTGTTTGCTAATTAACCCTTACGGAAGGAACCCCCAAGGGTTTTAAACCCTCCTGTGTTTACTGGAGCCCTGCCAAGTATAAGGTTAGGATGAGAAATGCTCACTCTGGAAGGCTTTTGTGATTTACCAAGCCAGAAAACTTCTTCATCCCGTAATCATCCATCATGGAAAAAGTGCTGATACCCAGCAACTCCCATGTATCCCCTCTTCTTCAGCACTGGCCTGGGCTAAACCAGTCAGGTTTTTTTCTGCTTTCCCACAAAAAAGCAGGTGAACAGGGGAAAACTGCCAAGGGGAAGCTCTCCAGTGAGTCCCAGCATCCAGAGGATTGTTCAGAAAAGAGGAGCTTTCAGAAGAGCAAGCAAGATGTGAAGTCTGTGCCACGACCAACCAACTAGCAAAGACAAATAGCAGCAAGAGCAATGAAGCATAATTTAGCTCAAAATCACAGAATCACAAAATATTCTGAGCTGGAAGGGACCCACAGTGAACATCGAGTCCAGCTCTGAAATGAGTGGCCCATACAGGGGTCAAACCCACAGCCTTGGCAGTAGTGGCACCATGGACACCCAAAAAGAGAACAGAAACAATGAGAAGAGTGAAATAATATGTAAGGACTTAATGTGTCCTTACACACACTGGAAATGAACACCGAGGAACTGTTCAAGCAGGAAGCGCTCAGTGGTAAATTGTACCTGAGGCCTGCAGGGGAAAAAAGCAATTTAATTTAATTTAACACCCATTTTTTGGAGGAAGAAAAAAATAATACCATTACTTAGGCTTTCTGCCATGCATCTGTACCCATCCCACAGCCTCCAGGCAAAGATGTGGTGGCACCAAGAGCATCATCAGTCTCTAGGTCCTCGTTCCTCCCATTTTTCAGGCCATTCCCTGCGAGCACTGGGGGGCTGCAGAGCAGCTGGGAAGTGTGGGAGGCACGGGCAGCCCTTCCTCAGGGACTGAGGAGCTGCCTGTACCTGGAGGGGTCAGCAGAGAAACTTCACCCCGGGAAATGAAACAATAATCCATTCCCACAAAAATGCCACGAGGTGTGGAATAAAACACCTGCTCCTGTGCTGCAGAATTTAGCAGGCATTAAGTGCCCTTTGACACAATCTTCTTGCAGGTTGGACTTTTCCTTGTCAGAAATATCCACCCTGGGGGGTTTGACTCCAGTGGGTGTTTTAGAGCTTGATCCAAGTGTGCGTTGTGTACTCATCCCTGTGGAGGCTGTGTTAGGATGGGCATGGTTACAGACAAACAGGTTTGAGAGGCACATCATTTTCCTGGTAGAAAGAGCGTTTTGACTTTTTCTTCATTTCCAATTTTAGAAGACATTTCAGGAGAGTGGAAACTTACCTTCAGCATTCACCTTGTTAATGATGATGTCTAAAACAAGCCTTGGGACAGCCCTTGCAGCTGGGAGGTGTTCACGTGCATTAAGATCTCAGCTGTTGTTTTTATGTTACGTGAAGTTGTTCCAAGCAACAGCTTCGGGAAAAGTCTGAATCCAGCTGCAATGTCACAGGCAAAACATTTTCATTTGTAAATGGAAGTAAAATGGAAGGAGAGCGCCTGTATGCTTAAGTAAAAACCTTCTGATAGTGCTTTTTTTTTTCAGAGAAGTATCAGATTTTTAGCATTTCCAGTGTCCAAAAGGCAGGAGCTGCAGTGTCCCAGATGTTATCCTGAGCAGATTTCTGGATAAACTGCACACAGAGCTGGCTCTCACTCACAGCAGAATAAGAAGCTGCCTGAGGCAGCAGAATCCCTTACACGAGTGCCAGATGGTCTGAGCCTTCATTCACTTTAAATGCTCGTTTTTCTCTGCGTGAGGAGCTCTCGGACTCCCCCAGTTCTTTTGTGACTTGCAGGCTACCAGCGCCAGCTGACCTACAAGAGGCAAGACGGCTCCTACAGTGCTTTTGGGGAGAGGGACTCGTCGGGGAGCATGTGGTGAGTGGCTACTGAAAACCGGCTTAGCAAAGTGCTAAGTGTTTGCCAAACGGGAAAAATACACACCTGGCTGGGAGAGAGGAGCAATTTTCCAGCCTCTCTCGTGGTGTCACACACGGTGGAGAACAGAAACAGTGCGATAATACTCAGTGACTACAGAGTTGCTCTACAGCGCTGCTGAGTGCTCTGGCTGCGTCAGGAGATGTGTTGTAGTCGATTCAGGTGCAGGGAAGAGGGTCAAATCTGCTAAATTGGTCCAGGCTTCAGGCACCAAAGCTGTAGTTAAGGATCATATCTGCAACTGGAGTAGCAATTATGGGGCATTTAAGCACCTAATTCCATTGGGGAACGGAGATATATCTGAAGCAGTACAGGGAAATGTGCTGTCTCTGCAAGTGGCAGAGGTTTCTATCAGGGTAGGTAAAAACCCTTCAAAACCAACTCAAAACCCCCCAAAGACGTCTCTGCGTGCTTTCCATCCCCTGCTGGACGGAGCAGTGTGGATTTATGCTCTGGGAATACGCGCAGGACCTTTCAGAGTCCAGCACCGGGGGAGCCGGGATGCTGGAACTGCGGGCTCAGCCCGTCCTGTCCCCCCGGGAGCCCTCAGGGAGCTTGGTGTGACACCAGCCCGGCGTGTCACCACCCCCAGGGCTCGGCTGTGGGGGTCCTGCTCCTCGCCCTGCTCCGAGTTTGGGGTTTCACCGATTTCCCTGCCGAGCTCGCGGCACGGAAGCACCGCTGCTGCTGCCGCTGCTGCCTCGCTCTTCCTGGGACAGGGAACTTCCATCCCAGCCCCGGCATCTCCCGGCCCCTGGATGTGAAATGTGGTGACACAGAATTACTCAGCGCTCGAAAAACGCCCTGCCAGGCAGCAGTGTTCGCTACCCTCCCATTCCTCAGGGGCCTGTAAACGCCATGACTCAGTCCCCCAAAGCTGGCCCGTGCTCGCACTTGTTGTCAGAGGTCTAGAGTTCCAAAAACACTTCTGGTGCTTTCTTAAGTCTTAATTCTGTATAAAGTGTAGCATAGCTTCAGGCTTTAGGAAAGGATCTGGATTTCTTATGAGAAATGTGCTGACTCTTAATTTAAAAATATTGATCCTTAGCTTAAAAACTTCATTAATTTGGGCAGATGAGCACCTATAAAAAAGAACTATATTTCAGAGTGTGCCATAATTATGATAAATACATCTTTGAGTTCTACTTTTCAATTCAGTTTGTTGAACCTTAATCCTTTTCTTATCCAAAGCCTGAACAGTGTTCAGCTGCTTCTATGTCCCATGAAGGTTTTAACAAAAATATTCAGTGTTTCCAAAAAGATTTTTTTTTTCAATTTGTGCTTTCTAAGAATGTTGATTTTTCACTTACAGATACTTTATTCTGAATTTGTTTTCTCAGTAAAGATGATTAATTCATTTTTACAGGTTAACAGCTTTTGTCCTCAAGTCCTTTGCTCAGTCTCGTGGGTTTATTTTCATTGACCCCAAAGAACTCACAGCTGCCAAAGACTGGATCATCCAGCACCAGAAAGATGATGGTTCTTTCCCTGCTATGGGCAGGATACTAAACAAGGACATTCAGGTAAAACCCACACAGGCTCAACATGCAGCAAGGGCATTCTTCAAGTTATTATCAAAGCACCAAGTGATGCAGTTTGAATGTGGATTTTGCACTTGAACGGCTGCAATGCCGCAGGGGGAACCAAGGGAATTTCAGTTCAAAAAGCTCTACCAGAATGTG
This sequence comes from Machaerirhynchus nigripectus, assembly GCA_013397975.1. Taxonomy (NCBI): domain Eukaryota; kingdom Metazoa; phylum Chordata; class Aves; order Passeriformes; family Dicruridae; genus Machaerirhynchus; species Machaerirhynchus nigripectus. The sequence goes on along the minus strand of VZRQ01000013.1, from coordinate 130,376 downwards.
TCTGTGGGGTGTCCCCAGAGGAGGCAAAGCAAGATGTGAAGTCTGACAAAATACTGCCCTAAATGTGTCCTCAGGCTGCTGCCAGGGACAGCTGGGTCCTGGGTCCAACCACTGTGGGCTTGGGTTCCTAAATTTTGTACTCCTTGTATGCAAAGCAAAAGAAATTTGGTGATGCTTCAGCTTCTCCTCTAGTTCTCACACATCCTTTGTATTGCTTCAAAGTCTTTTTCTTCCTCCAGTGTCGTTTTCTCTGGTTTTTATCCAGTGGTTTGTGTTGTTTGCCCTTCCAGGGTGGGATCCATGGGAAGATCTCCCTGACAGCTTATGTGGTTGCATCTCTTCTGGAAACAGGTGTCACTTCTGAGGTAACAAAAGCTCAGCTAAATCAGCTCTAAAAATTCTCTCTATTCAATTTTTTTGAACTTCATTTTGCTGCTGTTTGCCTTCAGAGGTTCTGTGCTCTCTAGAATGACTGACAGCATCCAGGGAAGAGAGGCTGCTGGAAAGCCTTGGGGTTATTCTAAAGTTAAGGAATCTGTTCTGAAGTTGTTCGAGGTGGTCTCCCACCCTTCAGCCATCAGCTCATGATTATTCCACCAGAGCGAAACACTTCCCTGCAGCCCCATCCCTCAACCTCTCCCAGAAATTACTGCAAAAAGTGTTTTCTGCCTCATAGCTTCAAGCTGTGAGTGCAGCCTGTGCAGATCCTGGGCTCTTGCCTGTAGAGACTCAGAAATCCTGGCTCGGTGCTAAAAGCAGTTTGACTTGGGGATCCAGAGAACTCTTGTGGTCTGGCTTGGCTGCAGCGTTGGCCAAAATGCTACTGCTGTTAGATTGCAGTGCCTTTGGAGAGCTGAGCTCCTGCAGTGGGCTGGATCCAGGGCTCTGGAGAGAAATGTTTCTGCTCTTTGTGACGAGACAGAGCAGGAACGCTGCAAACAAGAGAAACAGCTTTGTGGGAAGGGCCAATTCTGCTGGAAAAAAGCACCCCAAACTTCCCATGCAACTGGCATTTTAGAGATTCCTCCTTAAAACTCATGGAAAAACAGTGCTCCTGCCCTCTGATGTGTTCCTGCCCGCACGCAGTTTCACTAGAATGGAGATGTTAGGCAAGATCAGAGTTACACGTTCCCACTAACTAGGACTGGGAATATGTTCCCTTGCAGATGTTCCCTTGCTGTTCAGCCAAGGGAGAGGGCAGGGGTGGCTGTGCACAGGTAGGACTGCCTGGAGGATGGCAAGAGGAGGTGTAGTGGGTGTTGCAGCATCTCTTGGTGATCTGCTCTCAGACCGAAGGGTCCGTTCAGGCACAACCCCGTGAGTTTGTGGAGGTGTCAGAACAGCCTGTGCCCATTGAGGACCTCTGATAACTTCAGCACTCCTTGTGGAGCCTGGAGAGTGAGACCAGGCTGCTGTTGCAAGCTGATGCCCCCTAACCCCCTGTCCTTGCTGGAGTGGAAGGCTTTCAACCTCATTAGAAATTCAGAAAACGCTGCAGAGCTCACGGAGCAGCTCCTGCCTCCCTGTCAGCAGTGTCCCCCTCTGAGCAGTGATGTGATGCTCTCTCTGGGCTGCTGTGTGTCAAGGCAGCCCCAGAAGTGCAGTTTCTGTGGATCCTAATGGTTTTCCTAGAGGAGATTTGTGAGTGTTCCTAATGATCTTAGCTAGGAAATGAGGAAGGGGAAGGTTAGTGCCACAGGGAAATCAAAGGAAACCAAATTACATCAAGTCCAATTAAATTGTTTCTATAAATTATCAGAGCCACGTTCCTGCACGGTGAGGTCATTGGGGGAGTTAATAAAACATGTTTGTTGGCTGCAGGGACCCCTGGGAACCTTGGCCTTTATTATCCTCTGGCGTCTGCCAGACGCTCCGGAGTGTCAGGAACACAATCAAACCTACAGTACAGACCTCGCCTCGGCCCTGTTCATCTGCTGCCTTGCAGGGGCATGGGATTCCTTCAGCTCTAGGAGGGAGAAGTGTGTCTCAGTGTTAGCCTAGATCGTTCTTGCTCTGCTGTTTGCTCCCTTTTTTTTTTTTTAATTTTTGATGCATGGCTTTTCTTAGGGAAAGTATCAGTGCCATTCTGCAGAGAGCAGAATGGATCTTTCCTAAGTTATTGGGGTTTGTTGTTGGTTTTTGTTTGGTTTTTTGGTTGGTTTTTTGTCTGTTTGTTTGTTTTATGGGAACGATGTAACGAGTAATAAAGCAATTCTGAGACTGGCAAATATGTCTGGGCTGTTCCCCCTGAATGCAGGAAGAAAGAACAGCTGTTGACAAAGCAAAACACTTCCTGGAGTCCAACCTGTACTCGGCAGAAGACCCCTACACCACTGCCCTGACTGCCTACGCCCTGACGCTGCTGCACAGCCCCTCCGCGGGCGCCGCGCTGCGCAGGATGAACAGCATGGCCATCACCCAAGGTACCGAGCTCCAGCCCCCGGCTCTGCCCCTTGCAGGAACGAGCAAAGACGGCCTGAGTGCTGGATTTGAGCTCCTGGGGAGGATGGGGGATGAGGGATTCCTCACGGCACAGTTCGGCTTTGTAAGGCAGGAGTGCTCCTGGTTCTCTCTGGAGGGGGCTGGGAGCTCAGCTCCACACGTGCAGCTGCTGCTGAGGGAAGGCCAGTGCAGCAGAATCACAGAATATCTTGAACTGGAAGGTTCCAACTTGTCATGGCCCACGCAGAGATCAGCCCCACAGCCCCGGTGTTCAGCAGCACCATTCTCCAACCAGCAGAGTGGCCTCAGGCTGTTCAGAGGCTCTGCAGTGCCCTCCTCGCAGTGACAGAGTTTGCCCTGTAACACCTCACATTCCCTGATGGTGTATTTTCATCCAAAATCCAAGAGTTACTTGATTTGTCACACTGAATCATCTTTGTCATTCCAAAGGGAGCCCCTTGCCCAGGGACTGGTTGCCCAAAAGGAGGGACAGGGCACGGAGCTCTCCCGAGCCGATGCAGAAGTGGAATTTAACTCTTCTCACGCACAGAGGCTCGGCTGCACTCCTGCTTTAGTAACACACACCTTCCACTGCCCTCTTCTCCTAGATGGCTTTACACACTGGAGCCTCACAGGAACCCTGGTCACTGATGAAGACACCTTCATGGGCTTTAATGATGGACTCTCCCAGTCAGGTAATCAGGCAGGAGCCTGTAGTGCAAAGGCAGGGGAAGGGGAAGGAGCTGCCACGCCAGCCTGCGTGTATTGCAGGGAATTGTTTATAAAATGCAAGGTATTCTGGAACTGTCAGAGAAAAGAGAGCTCAGAAAAGGCAGGTGATGTTATGCTGAAAGAATAAATGAGAGGCAGGGCAGCTCCAGAGAGGACAGGCTTTTCAGCCCCAGCTGTCTCATCAGCTTTCCCTCCCATTTTATAAAGACAGAAGAGCCAGAGCCACATGGGATTCTATCAGGAAGTAATAATTCAAAATGGAAATCTGAGGGAATTCAAATACATTTAATTTTAGAGCTTTTTATCTTTGTGTTTTCAAACGGACCCAAGGATTGTATCACCAGTCACTGACGCTTCAGCTGGTGTTTCCAGACTTTAACTGTCAAAGCCACAGCAACAGTGAATGGTGCTGTAATGTTCAAGCCACTTGAAGCCACTGACTCTTTGGACATGATGTAGGTGCAGCAATGTTCAAGAGGGATCTGACTGGATGTTGTATGGAAATCTCAGGACAGGGCAGCAGCAGAGTAGAACTGGAGTGGGAGAGGAATTACTTGTGGGATACAGTCAGGTAGAGGGAGTTTATCTGTTGTGTGAGTATCTATTTCTGGTTATCTGTTGTGTGAAGGGAAGCTTATGTTGAAGGCAGAGGTATCTTAGGGAGGTGAAGCATTTTGGGTGCAGGCATTTTAACTTCCCTTTTCCTGTGTTTACTTCTACTGACTCTTAAATTTTAAAATTATTTTTTCAGTTAACAAATATTCATAGAACTGTCTCTAGACCTGTCTAGCTTCTCACTTCTAGGTGGTATTTTGATCTGTTTTTTTAATTCCACCCCCTCTTTCAGTTGTTTCTGCAGAAGTGGAAATGACATCTTATGCCCTTCTGACCTACACACTCCTGGGAGACGTGGCCTCTGCACTCCCCGTAGTCAAATGGCTCTCACAGCAAAGGAATGCACTGGGAGGATTCTCCTCTACTCAGGTGGGCTGCCTCTGCAAAAGGTGGGATGCAGGCATTGTCAGTTGATTCAGGAATGCAGAGTTTCCATCTTCCTGACAGCAATTGTTTGTGTTCTGCTAAGAAGAAAAACTTTCCAGCGCTCTTTACCACTTCCTTCTTGGACTGGTAATTTGAAAGGAACCCAGACTTGGTCCTCACAGGTGCCTTTGATAGGAAGAGTGAGCAAAACCCGATGTTTCTTTTGCCATAGGAATTGTTAAGGAAGATTCTGCCACCTGGAGCTGAGCACAGTTGCTTGCAAGGTCACTGTGCTCCTGTGTGCGTCACTATTCTGATTTCTCCCTCTTCTGACCCCCAGGACACCTGTGTGGCCCTGCAGGCTCTGGCTGAATATGCCATCCTTTCCTATGTTGGAGGAGTCAACCTGACCATTTCCTTGGCTTCTACTAACCTGGACTACCAGGAGACATTTGAGCTAAACAAGATGAATAAAAAAGTCCTTCAGACTGCAGTGGTAGGTGGATTTGTGCAGGCAGATTTTCAAAGCAGTCCATGTGAGCTGGGTTCTGAAAGAGGGTTTGGATCAGTGGTGGTAAAAGCAAAAGTTAAGCACTGAGACCCGTGGGACTCTCTGTGGGTTTGTGGCTGGGTTCTGCTACGAAGGAGACAGCGCTCCAAATTAAAGGCATTTTTCACCATAACCAATGCCTGACGTTTATTTTGTGCTGCTATTTGTCTCTGCCATTGTAAGTGCAGGTGGTGAAGAGACTAATCCGTGTTCATTTCACTTCTGCAGTGTCCTTTGTAAAGATATTTTGTACAGAATAGAGCTAAATTTGATATTAATTCCCATTCTGAGTGCCATGTCTTGTCTGTGTCTCACCTGTGGATTCTCCCCAGATCCCCAGTATTCCAACAGGGCTGTTTGTGAGTGCCAAAGGTGAAGGCTGCTGTCTGATGCAGGTAAGGTTGCCATGGGGCTGGAGAAAGCACGGGAGCAGATGATCTCTGAACTCACAGCCTGTTTGCTGCTTTTGTAATCCCAGTTTGCTGCGAGGAAGGACTTACACTCGGAATTTCTCTCAAAGTAGTTCAATAATGTGGTGTTACTTTAATTTATGGGCGAGAATGTGATAGTACCAGCTCTGGTACAGCTTATATAGAGCTAGAAGTGTGTGGTAGGGCCTCTGCTGCCTCTGTGCCTGCCACTCCCTCCCCCTGAAGAGCCCTTGTGTCTGTGCTGGTCCTCACGGGACATCTGCAGACGCTGGAGTTCCACCGAACCTCCCTGATTTGCTTTGCTGTTCCCTCTCCCTGCCGCAGATTGATGTCACTTACAATGTGCCCGATCCTATCGCCAAACCAGCTTTCCAGCTCCTGGTGAACCTGAAGGAGCCCAAGTCAGAGCAGCACCTCCGAGCCCCGAGCCCGCTGCGCTCGGGCGCGGCCGACGAGAACCGCTCCGAGGCCCCGCGCAGGGACAGGGCTCTGGGGGACGACGAGGACCCCGCCTCGGACCAGGACCACCGCGAGTACAAAGTCATTCTGGAGACCTGCACGAGGTAGGGAACGCCAGCCCCGCTCCCCAGAGAGTGTTTGGTTTGCTGCTCAGCCCCTCCGTGCCAGGAAAAGCAGCGAGCTGTCCCCGGCTGCGCTGGCTGGACCTCAGGCAGGGTAAGGCAGAACTCGGGGCCGTGAGTTGCAGGACAGAGTCATTCCATGGTCCTTCTCGAGCATTTCAGTGCTGAGTGCGTGTCAAAGGCAGAGAAATAAGAGTAGTGCCTTGAGGTTCTATCACTGAGTCTCATTAGTGCCTCTCCAAACCCTGAAGATGACAAACGGGAGCTCATTTGCTTGTATAAGGATGAAAAGAGAAAGTTCCGGATTATTTTCTTAAAAGCCTCAAAGAGCAAGGTGAATTCAACTGGTTAACTAATATCTTAATTGTGTCAATAGTTTTATAAATATAATTGACTTGACTTTATTATTCGAGTTTTATAAATAGTTTTGTAAATAGTTTTATAAACATTATTGACTTGACTTTATTATTCGAGTTTTTTAAATAGTTTTATAAATATTATTGACTTGACTTTCTTATTTGAGCTCCTTAGTGTTCAGTTTTGGATATCAAAAACCCCACAGAAGGTGCTTGTTGCCATGGTATGAATTTGGAATCTATGGTAAAGGCACAATACATGCAGATGTTTATTAATAAGCTCTCAAAGGCTCATCCCTTATCTCCTTTTTCTATATAAAGGAATATAAAATAATTTCTAAAGATGGCGTAATCCAGCAGTTTCATTTCTAGCTCTCAAAGCACTTTTATAGAGACATGAGCAGTTCTGTCTCATTTTATGGATTATAAAACCCAAGTTATTGTGAGACAACAGTTTGGCTATAGACAAACAGCAGCAAGAATCGTTTCTGACTTGTATTAAATGCACTTAAACTTTTGCTTAAACACCCTGGTGCTGCTGCAGTCATCAGGGATTGCTGATCTCTTTACAGGTTTGGGGTTTTTAGGGAGTTTGTTGGGAATTTGACCCAAGAGAGAGAAAGCCCTGACCAGAGTAAATAAGGAGGGCTCACAGCATCCTGCTGTGCAACAGGAGAAACCATTCCCAAGAAACTGGGAACCAATTTGCCTGTTTGTGACTGGGAGCGTGGCAGGTGGGGGCTGCTGCTTCCCTGACCTCCAGCAGGAGAATCCCCGTGAGTGGCTCAGATGTGATTTGTGAAAATGGAAAATTCTGACTCCCCTATCAGTTCAGTGGGAAACTCTGGCTCCCTTATCAGTTTAATGGAAAATTTCTGGCTCCCCTATCAGTTTCTGTCCCTTCCTTCCTGCAGAGGGAAGGGCACAGGGTGCCTGCAGACCTGAGCAGAGCTGCAGTGCCCCAGGGAACGATGAGATCTCCTTTTCCCTGTCCCACACTTGCCCCTGGCCCACGGGGCCGTGTTGTGGCAGAGGCACTGCCCCCACGTGCCACAATGTCACTGTGCCAGCCTCTTCTCCCCCTGCCCAAGCCCTCAGCCTGTTTTGGGGAGAGGGTGAACTTCTTCCTGCAGCCTTGTCAGTGCCTGTAACCGAGGAGGCTGCCCTGCACCAGCACAACCTCTGTGCTGATAGCTCTGAGACTCCTGCCCTGGGAATTGCTGGAGCAAAGACAGAAACTTGAGAGGAAGCCCAGCGCAAGGAGATGGATTGCTTGGAAAGGAAACAAAAGCAAATGAAATCTTCCTCTCCTCCCCTCCTTCCTGTAATGATGCTCTCAGCTCCATCATCATCTCGCTCGGGCAATGTGAAGAGAGGAGTGCAGCTAAGGATGACAACTGAGATATTTTGAGCTGGGGGTGTTCTCGGAGCGTAATGAGGTGTTGTCATGCTCAGTGACGTCCCTGGGGCACTTTTGAAGGGTGAGGGAGAGCCCAGGGTGGAAAGCAGAGAGCTGTGATATATAACAGAGGCTGGGGAAATGCAGGCGAAGGGATCCCGCACGATTTATTAGGGAGCCTGGAGCGAGGAGCTGGATGGGAATTACCGAGGCTCCGTGTCTCTGGGAGCCCTGAAGTGCCTCACCCGGGGCCAGCTGGCTCTGTCCCCAGGCCACCTCATGCTACTGTGGGCGTTGGGCTGGGGTGTGGCATCCCAGCCTCAGCCAGTTCACCACCCCCCGAGCCGAGGGGGCTCTAGAGAGAGGGGCCCTGCAGGAGCCAGCTCAGAGCTGGCAGGTTTGGTCCTGGAAGCTGTGGAACTGTGTTTTTTCAGTGCTGGCCATGAGCTGCTGAGCTCTGCTGGGGCTCAGGTGGCGCACAGCAAACAGGTGAGCTGCCAAGGAGGGAGGGCTGGGAGCTGCTGGGAGCGCAGAGAAAAGGAGCCTTGTTCTGGGAATCCAGGAGCTGCCTGAGCATGGAGACTCCTCTGCCCTGCTGCAGAAATTGAGGCTTTTGCAACGGCCCCAGCAGATTTTCTCTGCAGCCCTTCCTGTGCGGGGTTTTATTCGTGCACATTTATGACAACTCTGAATTTCAGTGCGTTTTCTGAGCTCCCAGTTATACTCCAGAGGGTGATACAGGCAGTGAACTCTTCAGCACCAGTAAGGAGGCAGTGACTTTGCTGACTCGTTAGCAAAAGCCCTTTTCTCAGTGTCACTTAGGGTGCAACAGCCGTTTGTGAAACCCCAGGACTGAATGACCTTGCCTGGTGTTGGGAATTAACATCCCTCTCCCACCACAGTCCATCTACAGCCCTCCTCTGAGGGTGGAACTGAAGTTTCTTCTGCTCCAAGGGTTTATTTCCTTTTGCCAAGTGCATTTTCTCTATGATTAATTGAAAAAGAAAGCAAGCAGCCCCACAGGGGCTGCATCCCTCTGCTCTTCTCCCTCCGTGTGCCAGGCCATCTCCTACACCTCTACCCTCTGTGAGCTGGGTGTAATTTAGTTAAATAAAAGCAGAAAAGGGGATTTTAAAAAACCAAATAAAGCCCTTCAACAAGGAGAGCCTTTTAATAGGTTGGTTTTTTTCCCTTCTGGAGTTGGTTTCTCTGTTCTGAGTTGCCCATTTGTTGAGTTGGATCTTGAGTTTGTTCCCATTTCCTCTCTTTTTGTTCCCACGGGAAGGTGGCTGCACTCTGGATCCTCGAACATGGCTGTGTTGGAAGTGCCCTTGTTCTCGGGGTTTCGGGCAGATATCGAGAGCCTGGAGCAGGTAAGGGATGGAATGGGAGTGCAGGGCTGGGATGTGGATCTCTGGGAATGCAGGGCTGGGATGTGGATCT
>VZRQ01000013.1:109983-121272 GCA_013397975.1 Machaerirhynchus nigripectus | reverse complement strand
GGGTGATGGGCGGGCTGGGAGGTGGATGGCTGGGAGTGCAGGGCTGGGATGTGGATCTCTGGGAATGCAGGGCTGGGATGTGGATCTCTGGCTGGGAGGGGTTCCCTTCGAGGGGCACGAGGAGGCCGCTGAGTGTCAGAGCGCTGCCGAAAAGATGCAATTAAGATTGGGGAAGGGGGAGGAAGAGATTCCACTTGTCAAAATCCCTCTGAAAGGAGTGAGCAGAGGTTCTGAGCAGGCTGAGCAAACCCAACCCGGCCAAGCCGAGGTTTTCCCGAGCCAGTGCACAGTAATTAACTGAGACCCTCTGGAAAAGCTGAAGTGCAAATGTGCTCTAACAGGAGCTGTTTATGGCTGCTTAGTGGGCTGTGTTATCTCCAACATCTGGATCCCATTTCTTTGGAGGCTGTGTGTCTTGGAATTTTTTGCCCTTTTTTTCTCTTCCCCCCCTCCCTCTCTGGGAGAACATCATGTTTCCTGCAGCCAAGCTGAGGTGGACAGAATGTGCCTCGTGCCCAGGCAGCCCTTTAGGGCAGATGAACTGTAATCTTGAGCTTTGCTTTTTTTTGTGGAAGCACTGCATTCATTACAACCCATTACATTTTGTGGAACATTGCATTTGCTGGTGGGGTTCTTACGCTGCAAAAGTTGGTTTTTTTAAGGACTGTTCAACTAAAGAGGTGTAAAATCTTTGCATCCTTGAGAGCTGGTAAAGAGCTAAAAAATATTTTGCTTCTAAAAGATCTCTTCTGTTAATAACTTTATCTCATTGTATTGGGCAGGGAAAGGATCTGGGGAAAGAATTTTGAAGTAGAACCATTGTGAAGTTTAATTTGATATCCTAATTCAAGGAGGAGTGCACATTGCTTTATCTTCTCTAGGATTTCACTTGATTTGGCTCATCTATAATTGACAGAGCATTGCATTTTCTTGGAGGAAAAAGTCCTCTGGAGGGGTTTACATGTTAGAAGCTGCTGTCAGAGGTCTCCTGCGGTGTCCCTGAAGCCACAGAAATTCCTGTAATGATCTCTGAGAAGGATCCTTTCAGATCTAGGGACAAGATATGAAATTATCCCTATACAGAGAAGAAACTGGAGTTATTTGTATCAGTTCACAGGCTGCACGTGGAGAAATCTGTTTTCAAACCCACACATGTAAAATGGATGGGTTTTTATTTGCCTTTGAGTCTGATAATTTTCTCTCGTGCAACAAACGGAATGTGGCTGTTCAGGTGGGGCAAGGCCAGGAGCAGGAGCTCTCCAGTATCCCCACGGGAAGAGAAAGGAGGAAAATTAGGTGAGGGGGCCTGCAGTGGGCTTGGTTCCTGCTTTCTCTCCTCTGCTGAAGGTGCTGGGGTGACAGTCCTGTGCAGAGCAGTCATTCCTGTAAATAATAGCAGAAAAAATATGGATGAAAACCTGGCTTAGAACCAGAGAGAGCTCAGAATGGGCCAGGAGGAGGACAGCAGGATATCTTCATGGTGTTAAACCTATGGAACATCCTGTGAGCAGAGGGAAAGAGTCCAAAGAGAGAGCATGGAGGTGTTTTCATTGCAGAGGAACAGGAAAGTTGTTAAGGAGCATAACCCTGTACTCCTTGGGTTTGTTTTTTCCTTCTGCAGTGGGCTAAGAAGAAATGACAAATTTGGGTGAATGTCTGCATTCCTGGTGTCAGCAGGGGACAGAGTTGAGGGTTTCTAGGCTGAGGAACAGGAGAAGGTGCCACAGGCCCTCGTGTCACTGTCCCTGGACACTTTCCCCTTGGCCAGGGCAGCTGGGCTGTGCCCTGGGGCTGGGGACACGGCTGGGCCGGACACAGGTGGCCCAGGGAAGCACTGGGGAACCAAACAGGCTCGGTTGGAGTTGAGCTCCTGCTCAGTTACTCCTGTGCTGTGTGTGATGGTTTGCACTGCCCCGTGCTCAGGGAGCGCTGTGCCTGTTCTGGGCAGGGAAACGCTGAGAATAATCGGGAATAAGTGATCAGTGGGAGGATGTGCTGTCCTCAGGGGGCACTGATTCTGGTACCACAAGGAACTGGCTGTGTGACGTCTCAAAACTCTTCTGTTTGCAGTAGATCCCAGGATGGTTTGGGTTGGGAGGGACCTTAAGGCCCATCCAGTGCCACCCCTGCCATGGCAGGGACACCTTCCACTGTCCCAGGCTGCTCCAAGCCCTGTCCAGCCTGGCCTTGGGCACTGCCAGGGATCCAGGGGCAGCCACAGCTGCTCTGGGCACCCTGTGCCAGGGCCTCACAGCCAAGAATTTGTCGTATGTGTGTGAGCCCAGAGGGCTCTGCTGTTCCCACAACCAGATCAGAATTGCTTCCTTTGGGAAGCGGGAGTTTTTCCTAAATTGGGAAGGATCTTGCGTCTTTGAGAGGGAATGTTCCCCTTGAGGAGCTGAATTCCATGGGTTTTTATTGCAGAACCCCTTTTGCATCTCTAAAAATGAAATGTGGTGACAAAGCCGAGGCGTGTCCATAGACAGGCAGTGACGGGGCAGATCCAACCCCACCTGCACATTCACCTCTGCTGTGGGACTGGGGGCACCTCAGAGCCCCTTCCAGACCCTAAGGAGACTCCAGGAGAGCTGGAGAGAGACTGGGGACAAGGCATGGAGGGACAGGACCCAGGGAATGGCTTCCCAGTGCCAGAGGGCAGGGCTGGGTGGGATATTGGGCAGGAATTGTTGGCTGTGAGGGTGGGGAGGCCCTGGCACAGGGTGCCCAGAGCAGCGGTGGCTGCCCCTGGATCCCTGGCAGTGCCCAAGGCCAGGCGGGATGGGGCTTGGAGCAGCCTGGGACAGTGGAAGGTGTCCCTGCCCATGGCAGGGGTGGCACTGGATGACGTTTAAGCTCCCTCCCAACCCAAACCCCTCTGGGATTTCTTCACGGCTACCAAACGTGGACCCAACACGAAATTCACCCCTGAAGCCCCAGGACAGTTTCACCACATATTTTGGGCACCACCTCGAGCAGAGACAAGTCCCATCCTTGCCCCTGCTGCCTTTTCCCTGCCACCCCGGCCGTGCCCTGCCCTGCTGGGGAGGGGCTGGGCTGTAAATCAGGATTTTCCCTGCCGGGGGAACGGGGTGGGAGCAGCCCCACGTGCAGCCCCGGGGCAGCGCTGCTTAATGAGCGCTCTGTGCGCACCCCGGGCAGCCCGGCCACAAATCCTCCTAATAATGCTGGGTGTCGACAGGGTCGGGAGGTCACCCCGGGCTGGGATATATCAAACCTCACCAGAAAAAATGCAGCTTTAGCTGAGCTGAGCAGTTCCCGGTGGCGCTGGCGTCTCCGAGCCTCATAAAAGGACTGTCTGCAGCCACGGGCTGCTGAGTAATAACAGCCACCATCAGGCCCCTGAAATTATAAGGACAAATTAAATTGGCCCTTTCCATATTGTGTGGGACTTAAACACATGTTCCTTGGCTTGTTACAGGAATAGCAGGAAGCTGGGGAGCAGGGTTTTACAGGCAGGAGCTCTCTGCTGAGGGCACTCACAGCTGAAGCTGCTGGTGGCAGGTTTGGGCAAATTCCTCTGGGAGTGCTGCTTGTTTCGTGTCATTCTAAATAATAATAATAGTAATAATTGTTCTAATAATTGTGGTGATAATAATAATAATAATAATGATTCGTTCCCCTTTCCGCAGAGATTTTAGCCTAAGATCTAAAAATAACTTTAAAACATTAAAAAACAAAAACAAAAACAAACAAACAAACAAAAAAAAACAACCAAAAAAAAAACCAACCAAAAAAAAAAACCCAGATGAATATCCCTGTGTCACAAATGGGATTGTCTGACAGAGCCTGAAGTAATGGGACAGTTTGGAGAATAGAATTATAGAACAGAGTGCTCTGGCCCTTTCTTGGCTCTCCAAACTTTGATTAAAACACCAAAGTCCTTTCCACAGACCCTCACCCTCCCCAGCTTTAGGATTAGATGTTTTCCACATGACAGATGCATTCTAAACACAAATTATCAAGAGAGAAATGCTTGATCAAACAGGACAGTCATGGTATTGAGATGTTCCAAATGCAGAAATCATAGGAGGAACTTCTGGAAAATTGAAAGCAAAGGTTTGGAGACGTGGGAAGTGCCCTTAGATCGTGTTCAGATGTTCCTTAGGTGCGCAGATAAAAAGCAGAAGAGGTGAGACTGCAGGCCTGCCTGGTACAATGCACATCCCAAATCCCTGGGCCTCGCAGGGAGAGAAGATGAGGAGCAGAGGCCTGGCCTGACCCCGTTTGTCAGAAGGGAGGGTGCCTGGGGCTCTTTCAAATGGCTGCTCTTTTCAAATGTGAGGATTAATTTTCCTGGCAGAAGAATGTTTCGGATTTTTCAGCTGGTGGGAGGAGGGGACCTTCAATAACCAGTGTGAGATTCCCTGGTGGTCTGAGGGGTGTAAACGAGAGACTTCATTGAGTGGTTTGGGGTCCCTGAGGTCTTGCCTTGGTACTGAAAACAACCCGGGAGCTGCTTGATGAGATTATGGATGAGGAGCCAGCAGAGCCCCAGGGGGATAAAGGCCCCGGGGACCAGGAAGAGCCCTCAGCTGAGGCACCTTGCCAGGATTCCTCAGCAGGACAGAGGGAAGGGCACAGGTGGCTCTTCCCCCTCACTCGTGTGACAGCAACTTCACTCTCTTTGCATTTTCCCCCTCTCATGGAAGCACCCTTTTCCAGCAGAAGTCCCTGGAGTTTAGTGTCTGATCAGTTTTCTAAGCAGCCTGAAATCTTTCTTATTCTCTCACATCTACCTGTTTTCTATAAAATGAGATTCAACATGTTGATTTTTTTTTTTTTTACCCCCAGTTACTGATGAACAAGCAAATTGGGTTAAAAAGATATGAAGTGGATGGAAGAAAAGTCCTATTTTATTTTGATGAGGTAATGGCTTTGTTTCTTATGATTATGTTGGATTTTAATGAAAGGCAAATGACCAGGGGAGGAGGCACGGGCAGAGTGCTGGTGCTGGTGGTCCCTCAGGGGTGAGGATCACTCTGCAGCTGCAACTGGCCGCTCGCTTGAGCCTCTTTTGCTGCAGGTGGTGTTGTGGTTTTGGCTGGAAACCAAAGTCTGATAGAGGCAGGTGGATTCGCTTCAGCCCGTGGAGTGTTTTTGGACAGATACCACTTAGTTTTTTGCCTCGAAATAATCTCACTTTAAGGTAGAATTAGCGGTGCTAAATGCAGACTGATTGAGGTCTCCCAGCACAGCCCCGAGAGCGGAAGGTGAGATCTCCCTTGGCTTGGTCAGCAGCAGGAAATTGTCTGGTGGCCGTGGGCAGGCCAGGGAACACAGCTGGAGTGCCAGGTCTGCCACTGCTCTGTGGCAAATCCGCTTTACAGGTCAGCAAAGCATCCTGGTTTAGTCCATCCTGTTTGGCTTTAGCTCCTTATCTCTGTCCCTGTACTCGCAGCACTGGGGGTGTCTCTGTGCTTGGCGTGTTGCTTCGGGGCACACGCCGTGTTTGTTTGTCCCTCTCTTCACTTCAAGTGTCGTTTTTGAGTCTTTTGCACCGTTTCACACAGATTCCCAGCCAGTGCATGACCTGTGTGAAGTTCCAGGCTTTCAGAGAGCACATAGTTGGGAAAACAGCTCCCGTTCCTATCAAAGTGTACGATTACTACGAGCCAGGTTTGTGCCTCTGTCCCTTTGCTCCCTGCTGGCACTGCAGCTCCAGGCAGGAGGCTCAGCTGTGATTTCTCCTCCTTGCTGCAGCTTTTGAAGCAACTCGCTTCTACAACGTGAGTGAGAACAGCCCCTTGGCCCGGGAGCTCTGCGATGGCCCGACCTGCAACGAGGTGGAAAGCTCAGCCAGCCAGTGGGTTGGTGAGTTACCCCAAAGCCACAGGGATCTTTCAGAAAAACGGGACCCACAGGTGTTCTGAACCCAAAATCACGTTTACAGAAGCGTTCTGTTTCGCTCTCTGTGTTAGTGGAGGTTTCACAGAGGTTTGGGGGGTTGCAGTATCAAAGTCGTGACAAACAGACCACAGGTGCTCTGCAGGCACCAAAGTGGCTGTGATTTGCTTCAGAGGCAAGATAAAATGTCTGATTCTGGAAGAACCTGCATAAGGGGAGATGTGTCAGTAAAAAAAGGAGGTAAAAACTCTTTACCATGCAATTTGGTTTTCTTTCTCTCCGGTATTTTGCAATGGAGTTCCACAATTAACTGTAGGAAGTTTGAACAATTTCATGCACCAGTGAAAGGAGTAACTGTCCCCAGAAACTGCGTGTTCCTTTCTGTGCTCCATGGCCTAAAAGTAGATGCTTATCCCAAGTCTGGAAGCCGCTGCACCACGGTTCTTTCAGAAAGGCAACTATTGTTCCCAGAGCTTTTCATTCTATCCAGTTTGTAAATTCCTGTTAGGAACCTTAGGGAATTCAGCCCGAAAACTGACATCAGTGCGGTGTCTCCATTCCACCTTCCCCGAGCCCCGCAAAACTTGACCGGTTTTGTCCCATTCCCAGGCTTTGTGCACTCTGGCCCTTGCAACAACATCTTTGGCTGCCTGGAGGACGAGTACTTTGAGCAGTGCCTGTGCTCGCGGGACTGCGGCTACGACGGCGAGCCCGTGTGCGGCTCCGACGGGCACGTCTACCCCAACCACTGCCAGATGGAGGTGGCATCGTGCAGGAACAACACCAGGATAGAGCAGATGCCCATGTCTCAGTGTTCTTCTGCCTGTAGGTTTCGTTCTCGCTTCTCTGTCATGGCCCAGTTTGCAGAATGTTACAAATCCTCACCCAGGGAACTTAATGGTCCGTGCCCGTGGCAGGGAAAGGAGGAGAATTCCAGACTTCCTCTGTGTTATTTTGCTGTGCATACTACAGGAGATTAAGTGATAAGAGCAGCTGCTTTTCAGCTTGAAATAACTGGTTTTCTGTTCCCATGAATACAAGTTTTACCAATCAGAATGAATTGAAGAGAAAATTAGTGATACTGTTTGATCTGAAGTGAATACTCCTGGATGAAAATTAAATCCATGAAATGTAACATTCTTTGGAGATCCTGCATGGGCTTTCAAGGTGTGTTGTGTAACAAACTCAGGGAACTGAGTTTGCCATCTCTGGAAATGCAAACGTTTTCTAGAGAGGCATTAACAAATTATGTGACCAATGAGTTTCTTTTTCTTTGTGTTTGCAGCCAAGAACTTGCCAGAAGAAAGGGAGACACACTCCCACACAGCTGAGCAGCCCAGTGTTCCCCAGACTCCAGCAGGTAATGCAATGCCTTTGCATTTATCCAAAGGCTTTTTCTTTAGCAAGGTTAAAGCTTGTCCTATCCATGTAGAAGTACAGGTGGCTCTCAAGCACATTTTAAGCAAAGATGCTGAATTTTTCCATCTGACAGAAAAGACAGAATATTCAGAAATCAGAAAAAAAATGAAGACGTCAAGGAAAGTGAGGATGAGAACTATTCAGCAGCAGACAGCTCTCCTAGTCCTTTTCCTTCCAAAAAATCTTGCAGGAATCCTGCTCAGTTCAGCACCTGCAGGATTTAGATAATTGTTTGTGGGAGTGGGTAACCAACCCTCCTCTTTTCTCAGCCTTGCTGTGTTTGAACAACACACTCTGTGATCTTTTCTTCCACTATTAGGCTGGAAAGATCCCATTTAAAACCAGGCTGATGTAATGTGTTCCAACAAACAGCTGAGCAGGACGTGACAACAGCCCAAACCACTGCAAGGACTCGAATCCAGGTGGATTAACTTTGTCCCTGCAGTTCTGTGCAAAAATGGAGCTGGCAGCCTTGGTTCTCTCAGAGCTGCTGTTTGGAATAAAGGGCCTTAGTGAACAAAAATGTGAAGGTCAGGGGATGGAGTAGCCAGGAATTTGGCTGCTCATTTTATTTGGTGCTTGTGTTCGTGCACTTTTTTCCAAGCCTCGCGTCGGACTCGCTCACGGCTCACAATAAATCTCACCAAGAAGCAGTGGAGGGTCAATAGAATAGCTTGTTTCATGCTGTTTCTAGTAAATAAACTGGACTAGATTTTTCCTGGCTGCTTTCCACTCATTAATTTTCCCCCGGCCTCCAACTCTCCCAACCAATGGATAAAACCAGTTTAATTCTTCAGGAGACGCCTCTGTGCCTCCTCACGTCCTCCTGGTGCACCAGAGTCAGGCCAGCATGAGACCCCACCCTGTTCTTTCCCTCCTGGACAGCAGCTGAGGGACAGTTTTCTCATCAAGGTGTAAAAACGTGGTGAATATTCCATTATGGCAGTTTCTCTAGGTCATTCAGTCTTGGTGTTTAACGTCTCTCCTATTTCCCACCCCTTTTTTTCCCTGGATTTACTGTGAATGTATCTGTATCTATATCTATATCTTGTTGCCTTTTATTCCATGCACATGCCATGTGCTTAGCGTGGAAACTCTGCAGTCTGAACCCTTTCAAGCAGCATTCCCAGCCTGCTCCATTTGGGCACCTCTGGAATGCGAGGCCATACTGAGGCCTACAAAATGGGACTGCCATTACATTGTCTTCAAATAAAAATTTGATAGTGAAAATATGATTACCTGGGGGGAAAAAAAAATACGGAATTTGATGGTAATCCACAATCCCAAAGATGTTCAGAACAGAGTTTCTGAAATTATCTGTATTAAAGTCAAAGGAAAATCCCCCTGTGTTTTCTGTTCTGAATGGACAGAAACAGTGCGAGGAGCAAAGGGGGAAAATCTGATTATTTTGTGTGGCATTGTTATGCAGATTTTAGATGGACAAACCCCCAGGTGCCAGAAGGGTGTTTGCCAAAGCACGAGCACCTGGAGCTGGCTTTGTCCTGGGATCTGGGAGTGCCCAAAAGTCCTGGCAGGGCGATGCTGAGCTGGGAGCAGAGTGAGCATTCGGGAGCAGAACTGACTAAATCCTGCACCAGGAAAAGGGCCCAGCATGTGATTTTCATTAATCCCCCGGGCTCCTCTCAGGTCAAGCCCACGGGACATGAATCAAAGTGCAGCAGATGAATGAGCCCCTCCTCACACACGCTCTCCTGGCCTCGCTGCTGCTGGAGCATGTGATCGGGTTAAGTCGGCTCAGGCGCTCCAGCGAGGGCTCTGCTGAGCCGTGCCTAAACCTGTGACTTCCTAAAAGGATGCAAAACTCCAGGAGCCAAATCGAGCTTAGGGCAGGTTGGTGTAAAACCGCCGGGCTGTGTTAACCTGCAGGAAGTGCCACATGGTGTTTGTGTTGTCTGGAAGCCTCCTGTGTTTGCCGTGAGACCTGTGCAGCTCAGCTTGGGCTGATGGACGATTTAATTGAGGTCTTGTCCATGTTACCCAGCAGTGGGAGCAGGCAGCTGCCTCCCAGCGATCAGCAGGAATTTCAGGATGTGCTGGGGCTCCCTGTGGCACACACAGACCCGCAGAGAGGTTCCACACATGCCAGGGGGTTTGCTGGAATAAATCCCAGCTGATGAAGGTGAGCCATTGAACATGAAAAGAACCCTGAAAGATCAGGATGCGGTGTTGGTGCTGTTGTCAGAACATTTTAAAACGCCTTCCCAAAGCCTGCAGCGAGGCAGAGTGGCTGAGGTTTGACCTTAAAACTGCAGCCTTTTTTTGTACAGGTGGGTGGGATCCTCTTTGCATCTGTAGATCCTCCAGACTGAGAGGGAAGCTTGTGGGGTGACAGGACTCAGCTGAAATAACTTCTGTGTGAATCCCCTCCCTCAGCAGTGCCTCCTCCCAGGTGAATCACTGAGTTTCAAAAGGGTGGCCCAGGATTTTGATGAGTAGCATGGACCCAGCTCTGGCTCAGCACTGAGGCTGTGCTCGTGTGCCTTCACAGCCTGCTGCAGTGTTTGTTCGGATTGAAAACCCTGGAGCAGGAGCTGAGTTACTATCTTGAGTTATTATCAAAACCTCACTGAATTTCTGACTGTGGCTTTCCTGAGATCGTTGTCACTCTTGGCCACGAGGATCTGGGTGGATTTCAGAGCCCATGGGATCCCCAGTAGCTCTGATAGCACCTCTCTGATGAAGTGCTGCTCTGCTTACTTCCCCAGATCATTAACTCTTCTGAAACTGCCTCAATTTCCTCTGCCAAAGGCACTCAAGGCACAGCCACTGATGCTGGAGGACAGCATGCTGACATCACAGTGATGTGATTCTGCATGGACTTGGTGGAAAACAATGTCCAAGTGCGTGGGGCAGCACTACTGGGGGGTCAGGGCTGCTGTGAGCAGGCAGCCCCCCAGGCTCAGCTCTCTGGCCCCCAGCCTTCTCCCCACAGCCCTGTCCTTGGCAGGTTTGCTCCAGCAGTTAGAAGGGCCAGTGCCTGGAACTGGAAGGAAATTCTAGGTGGAATTATGACACTGGTGGCGGTGGTGGTGTTTTGTTTTTTAAATTAAACGCCATCACCCACACCAGCTCCTACCAGGAGCATCAGCCTGAGCTCTGCTTCCAGGTGGAGTCACCCCCAAAATTCCCTGCCTGGCGTGTTCCCCACGGGGCCGCTGCTCTTTCAGGGCTGATTGAACTGGCACGGGGCCATTTTTGCTCTCCTTCCGTGGCTGCTCAGCAAACACTGGCCTGGGCACAAACGTGGGGCTGGGGGAGTGGTTTGTGGGCAGCAGGAAACGCCACCCTGTGCCCTGGGCCGTGACTCCAGGGCTGAATTCCTGGGAAGAGTCAGGCCTGTGATGCTCGTTCCATCCCCGGTGGACAGCACTCACCCATTCATAGCAGGAGCTCGTGCTCTGGCAGGTTCTGGCAGGGAGGAGGCCAAGGAGGAGTGAACGGAGCCTGACTCCCCTGCCCACCGCTGGGAGGATGTGGGAGGCAACAGGGAAGATCCTCCAGATATTTTATTTCTAGAGAACAAACATTTTCAAAGGCCTTGATGAGTGTTCTCTTTAAATAAAGCCAGCTTTGGGCGGGCGGGGGACTTCTCCTCCCTGCAATAATTCTGCCTCGGTGCTTGCTTTGGTTTGGGTTAGAGCAGTGCACACAGAGAGCAAACAGGAAGGAAGGACAGCAGGGCTGGCTCCAGGAGCAGTTTAGGAAACACAGATCTACTGCTGTTCCTAGAAGTTTTGTCTCACAGTCTCACCCTCTGGACAGGGAGCCCAGCACAGAGGCACAGCCTGGTGTGAGTGGGAAGAGGAGAAATTCCTGCTCCTGCCTGTGCTGGGTCTGTCCCCACACGAGGTGATGGAGGTTTCAGTGGTGTGGGACTGTGCTGGGGCAGATGCACCTCAGCTCCTCATTCAGGCTGCACTGAATGGCTCTGCTGTGGGTTCCCGGCCTCCAAATCTTCACCCTTGCTGGGCTGAAAGGAAATTT